>PVJI01014091.1:0-45415 GCA_004026765.1 Micronycteris hirsuta
TTCCCTGGTGGTTTCCCCACCTCTCACCTACTTATCAGTGTCTTTGGCTATATTCTCCTCCTCCTTAACTCCGGAAGTGTTGACTGTCCTGGGTTCTGTTTTGTGTTCTTTACAAAGTTAAGTTCATATATTTCTCCATTTTTAAATGCAGCTCTTATTTTGACAAAATTCGAACACACTTCTCCATGCCCAGTGCTTTAGAGTTCCGGACACCACCATTTACCCAGCCCCTAGGCATTTCCACAAGTTTCTAAAACTACCTTTACCCCACCTGTCCGAATTCAACAAATGATCTCCATCAATCCCATGATCAAACTTTCCTTTTCTAGATACCTATCTTGATTTTTAGCACCATCATCTACCCAGCACCCTGAGTCTGAACCCAAAGGTCATTCTCTGCTGACTTTTTGCTCTTACACTCCCAAATCCCAAGAATTTCTGGAACTGCAACCTCTGCCTTGGGCAAAACCCATAGTCTCTTTCCTCATGGCCTTAATGCAGGCCACTGTCTCTTAGCGGAGTAACGCGAGAGCCTTTCCTGCGAGTGTTCTGCCCCAGCCTCACCCACAAGACTCCAGCAGCCCCCCTGCTTACAACCCAGCCCTGTAAGTACCACACCTGGCGATACAAGCTGAGGACAGGGCCCCTGTTAACTTCCTTCAGCAATCCCCCTAACTTCCCTCTTTCACATTTTATGCACCAACAACAGAGAAGTCCACTCATTCCCCATACCCATTTCTTAAGGGCCTCCATTTCAAATTCTGTCTCCGCTGCTCAGATTACTGTCTTACCTGTCCGACAACTGCCTGGTCCATTTCACGTCATCCTACGAAACTCTCCCTCTGGGAAGGTGATATATTGTTCTCCCTCCAGGAAGCCTTTCCTCAGTTCCTTCTCTCTCCCTACATTAATCTTTCTCTCCTCCTGACTACGTAAGAAACTTGGACATTTTTATGTGTTTTCCCCAACCACCTTTTCAGAGAATCCGCAGTTTTACACCTATGCCTCACTCACTGGATACATGTTCCTTAAGGGAAGAAACGGTGGCTTATTCAACCTCTGGTTCCTCAGAACTTAGCACAGTCTCACAGATAATAATCAATTGGTAAATGTTTGATGGACTGCATTGAATTGGATTTCACAGTTCAGTTTTGCTTTTCAGAGCTGGCTGCAATGATACATTTCTCTTGCTACATGAGGCCTGAACCAATCATCTTTCAATCCATATTCAATGTCACCATTCCCAGGGTGACAAAATAGTCCCTGAGATGCATGTATTTGGTTTTGATCATCAAAGATTTCAGCAAGAAATTGTTTTCAAGATGCTATTTCTAATAAAGAGGGGTAGAAGTTCATTAAATAATCTTTTAAAAAGATTGATGTTTTACCCACAACGGGTCTCAGCTCCATGAAAACCTTTCAGTGCAGAGCTGTATGGTTTATCATCCGGGCAATCTAATCCCATTTTCACAGCGCTTTCTGTCTTGTCCAGAAGACAAGAACACTTTCTGTCTTCTGATGGAAAGACAGAAAGGGCCCGAGCGGTGTTACACACAAACTCTTTCCTGCTGCCCATAGGGTGGTTCTCCATCCTAGCAAAAAGCCTTTATACATCAATGTCTGCTTCCAGGTGTTGCACGCAGGATTTCTATGGGGTAAGAAGCCTTTCTCAACTGCTAAAGAGACCTAGCACAGCGTGGTAGGAAGAGTACAAGCTTTGGAGTCATATATTTCTAGATCTACCGCTAATTACCGCTATCACCCTGGGAAACGGACATTGATCTCTGGGCCCCAATTTGTCTCCCTGGTAAAATGAAAGGTAAAATACTCTAAATTATTAGTTTATAATATTTATATATAGCTAGGATAAATAAGGTGACACGGTATATTAAATTGTCTAGCAGCGTATCAGGGATATTGTAGGTACCAAATAAGTGGTAGTTCCTTTCTTTTCCCTCACTTCTATCTCCCAAAAGCCCAACTGGCAATGAACTACATGAGGGCAGACAGACAGTGTCCGTCTTGTTTACTGCTGTATCCCTCTCACCTAGTAGAGTACCAGGTACATAGCAAGTACTCAGTAACTGTGTATTTAATTAAATGAATTTTCCTACAAGTCTCTTCTACCCAATTCCACCAAAACATATATCTTAGGTTATTCCCAGACACACCAATGTGCCCTCTCTCCTTCTACCCCCCAAATAACATACCCGTGTACCCACACATGCGCACGCGTACCCACATTAACTCCTACATAAAACTCCAAAGCAAGCTTCTGATTTGTGAGCACCAGTCTGTCGACCTCAGACGGGCTTAATAAATGGCCCATCTGGTGAAATCAAAACCATCTATTTAACACACTATCAACTTTATGATTTATAAAATACCTGATAAAAACACAATTGTATTTTAAATGCCTGGACTAAAATCCATCTTCTCTAAGGAAGTTAAGGGGAACATAAAAATTCCCAACCATCCAGGTGCCATCTGCATCGCCAGGAAAAAGGCAGCTCATGAATATCAAACAAAAAATAATTTAGAAAGGTCAGCCTAAGTTGCCAAGTGGCAACATCAATGGAGATTCCAGAAAACTCTTCTCAACTGAGACCACACTTTTCGGTGAAGAAGTCCATGTGAATACAGAAAGGCGGGAAAGCTGTTGAGGCCACACCACTGAAATCACGCAGGACATAATTAGGTAAAAGCTCGTGGGACTAGACAGCTTAAAAAAAAAGAATACAAAGTTATAAATTACCTTGTGCCTGAAATATTTCAATCTCATGCACTCTCAAAAGGAAAAAAAAAATCTCTCCAATTTCTTCTTTGCCTATTTTTGTTTAATTATAAAGAAACTCATTTGAGGGGATTCTAATTTTAAGGCCCATCTTCACAACTGTCGATTGCACAGAGGAGAGCTGAGTGGGAGACTTCGGGAGATGTAAATGCTGAGAGCTTGACAGCTCAGAGTCTGCAGGACCATCATGGCCCATCAAGGTCATTACTGTTATTACAGGCCCCAGTTTTGTCCTTTCCTTCCTCCAACTCCCAACATGCGCAGGACCTTGCTGACAAGAAAACAAATGCAGACTGAACTTTTCAAAATTCTATTTTGAGACGATGTCTCTCGGCCCAACACTGCAGCCGTCTTTGCCGGCTGCACATTTAGCACGCTCTTCGTTCTGAGCAGCGGAGTTGGAACTTTAATCAATGTCAGGCCAGAACATACCACCTGTCAAATGGCTACACCGGGAAAAGCAGGCAGAGAGGAGGGAGGCGAGGGGCGAACTGGGATCGGGAAACAGATTAAAAGTATAAATTCTCTCAATCACGCTGATGTTTCCACTGCTGGACAACACGTGTTTTGTGCAAACAAAAAGCTATCAACACATCCCCACCCCTGCCTGCCTTTGTTTGCTGGAAAACACACAAAATTGTGACAAGAAACAATCGGTATTAGAGAAAGATTTGCCAAGGTCCTTCAGGAGTGGTCTAAACACCCTGCTATTCCCAGCCCAGGAAATCAAGCAACGCCCCCTTCAGGGGGCATTGGTGTCCACAGCCACTTCAACACTGTCAGCCACTGTGACGGGCAAGATCGGGAAAAGGCAACAGTCCTCTGTTTATTGGCAGAAAGGAATCAGGCGTAGTGGATGGAGGAAGATGCTTCAATAAGCTGACATTAAGAGACATACAGACCTCCCTTTGTGCACCACTTGAACTTGGCATGGATGTTCGAGGATACTGACTCATTTGATTTTTGCCAAAACGCTGTTAGTAATAGCTGCTCCCATTTAATTAATACAGAAAGTAGGACTCACAAGGTTAAACAAATTCATCAAGATTTCACCACCATCATTAACTTTTCACCATCACCTCAATAACTTTTATTGAGGGCTTACTCTGTGCCAGGCACTGTGCTAAAAAAATGTTTTTATGTATCATCTCATTTCATCCTTGAAGCAAGCATTTGAGGCGGAGATATTATTGACATCCCAAATTTTAGATGTGGCAACCAAGGTTAAGAGAGGTAAAGAAATATAACCAAGGACATTAAACATGACAGATGGGTGAAGTAGTCTGCAAGATCCATTTGAAATCCACACACCCTATGCACCATCAACACAGCATGCACACAGAAACACACACACCATTCACACCACACATACAAACCACACACGAGACACACACCACATGCACCACGAAAAAACTCTGCATCCCACTCATACCAAACACATACACACATCTCTACACCATACAAGGGGGGACCCATAAAACCCAGAATTATGTTCTGGAGGGCGGGCCCCTTGCAGTACAGGCTTCCCCCACTAGGTGAGTGTTCTAGGAACCCATCTGTGTCAGTGCACCAGCTGGCGTGGTGAGAGACTGCATTCAGCTTCAGTGATTTTTTTGAACACTCTTTCAACATGTTTGCCCATTTCCTGATGGGTGATTGACAAGTGCATCTGCCCACACTGCGCTGAGTGCTCCGCAGTTTTTGACCAAAAAGGGCACGATCCCCATGTCCCACACTCCCTATTCACCCAATCTCACCTCAGGTGACTTTTTCTTGTTTCCCTGGATGGAAAAAAGTCCTCAAAGGGAAACATTTTGCTGATGTGGAAGAGGTGAAACAAAAAATGGCAGAAGCACTAAAAGGCATCTAAATCGATGAGTTCAAAAACTGTTTTGAGCAGTAGAAAAAGTTTTGATAGGTGTATCGCATCAAATGAAGAGTACTTTGAAGGTGACTGAAGTTTAAACATGTAAGAATAAATACATAATTTTTTATAAATAAATTCTGGGGTTTTTTTTGGCCTCCCCATACATTCATTGCACACATATTCACATATCAACACACATCACATGAATACCAGATACACCACACATGTCACATGCCCTGTGCACACACACTCCACAGCACATACACACCCACATTCCACACAGGGCATACAAAGGCACTGTGCATACACACATGCATATACCGCATACCTGCTGTCATAGCACACATGCCTTATACATGCACCACATGCATGTCCTCACTACACACACCATATACATGTGTGTGCATGTACACATACCACACACACACACACACACACCATATACACATATCACACGTCTATTTGCAGGTTGCTATCAGAAGCCCCTGGGGAGCCACCTCCACTCTACTCTCTGAGCAGGTCTTTGTAACTTGGTGAAGGACCACTGTTCTCAAGTCAAAGACAAGGAGAAATGTCTGAGGAAAAAGAAACAAAGAAACAAAACCGCAATGTACGCCCCTTAGATCGGTGGTACACAGTCTGGCTGCATGGCCAGACCATAGGGCACCCCATCCAGGTGCTTTCGGAAAAATACCGAAGTCTAGGTCTCACTCCACACTGATTAAATCTGAAATCTTTGGGTAGGGGGTGGGGTCCCTGGTCTCATCATCTTAAAAAGCACCCATCCAGATGACTCAAATGTGCAGCCATTTGAGATGACTCAAATGTGCAGCCAAGGCTTCTGCTCTTTCAGGGCCATTTGGATCTGCGTCCCACCGTCCAGGCCAGCAGTGAGGCCCACACCAGTCTGTGTGGCAAAGGCAATAGCCAGAGCTTACACACCCCTGCTGCCGCCACACCACCAGTCCCTCACAGCCTCTGCTGGCTCCTCAGCAAGTGGAGATCACTGAGAACGTGGCCAGGGGACAGAGTGGCCAGCCACCTTCCAGCTCGCCCACAGCCCTAAAACTGAACCACACCAAAAAGCGGTTGCAGTCACCAGGTCGGAGCCTGAAGTCCTTCTGCCCCTACCCCAGCCTAGGAAACCCCTTGCTTGGCTGCATTTTTGATAAGTGATGCTTGACAACTGTGCAGCCATGGCCAGACAAGAGCAAAGGCAAAGTCAGCCCCTGACGTATGCGGACCTCCCTCTGCTGACACCGACTTTCCTGCTCTAGTTCAAAGGAGCTTCTAAAGTGTCTGCCCAACCTGAGCATCCACGCTGGGGTCTCACCATGCCCCAGTGAAAGGCATCCCCACTGCCATGGGCCCTTTGCAACTGCTCGTCTGTCTTCCTGAAATATTCTCCTCCCAGGTCTCTCCATGGCTGCTTCCTTCCACTTCTTCAGCTCAAAACCACCTCCTCAGAGAAGCCTTCCCTGACCACCCAATCTCATATGGCCCTGCCCTCAAACCTAGTCACTTGCTAGCTGTAGTCCATTTTGTTTTCTTCAGAGCATGTATCACTAGCTGGTATTTTTGAACTAGTCACTGTCATTATTCCTACTCCAAACTGTCACATGTGAAGTAAGTAAGGAAACCTGTTTACACGTATCCCCCCCCTCCTGGAATACCAACTACACAGACACAGGAATTCTGTGCATCTTGTCCGCATCTGTGTGCCCACAGACAGCACCTGCCACATAGTAGGTATTCAATAAATATTTGACTAAATGAAAAAAAAAAAAAAGAGAATGAGTAAATGAACAGCAGGGCTTTAGGTTTTAAACTTACATGCTATCATGGGAAGGAATGGCTCTAATACTAAGCTGTCAACTTGAAATCTCTCAGCAGCAAGGCCAGGAGGCCAGGGACAGAGCGGAGTCAAACTCAGGCTGACGCAACCACAAAGCCAGTGCTCTCAGCTACGGTAGCATACAGTCTCCCTTCCTAAGGAGAACCTAAGTCACAGAGCAAAATTGCCACAAAAGCCTCATGATTTTCCCTGATGGTGTTTTTTTCTATATGCTGTGACTCATGCTAGACAGTGGGGGCATGAAAAAGAACTAGCAAAATCCAACAGAGAAACCCAGTATCATTGAATCTTCATTTCTCTACACACAAGATGTATGTCTGAGGATTGCAATGTGGTCCCTCCACTAATGTGATATAATGAGTTATGTCATCATAGGGTTTTACCAGACACACAAATTTTAAAATGGAAAACTCTCTGTTCACATTCAGAGACTCACAAAGCTTCTATTTTGGCCATTTCCCTGTGGAAAGAAAATACCTCCGGTGAAACTCACCCTGGTCCCCAATCCAATTTGCTGGCTCCTCACAGATGAATCAGAGTGAAAGGCGTGCAGGGGGCTATTTCCTCTAATGAACTTCCAGTGGGTGAAAAGTACACTAACAGCCCACAGGGAGAAGTTGAGCCCTCACTGTTCATCAGCAACTTAAGGAGCTGATTGAAGGAAGACTCGTAAACCCTTCTTAAGTGCAATCCACCAAGAGCACAGTCAGTCCGCCTTCAGAGGTAAAACAGGCAGAGCCTGATCCCTTCTCCCTTCCATAAATCTATCACCTGAAAGAAAATGTGCTCTACCTGCTAAAACCCTGCTAGTCCCATTTTTGCAGCTTCTTCTGCCTGAAATGTCATTCTCTCTCAATCTCTCTCTCTATTAAAATCTTACCACCTCTGAGCCCCGGGCGAGGCTGTGCAACCTTTGAGAAGCCGTCTTTATCTACATTATGCACAGCCACAAGCGATTATGGAATGCCCCTTGGTTCTACAGTGGGTTTTGATCAAGGGTGATGTGGAATGCTTTTCTGAGTAGCTTCTGTGTTCCTATCTCTTTACAACAATATTTTGAGTTCCCTGGTGACAGACGGTGTCAAGCCCGTTCTGTGTTTTCCAGTGTCATAAAAACTTAAGACACTTCTCCAATGGTACCAGGAATGTGGGCACTGCCAGCATGCCTGTGGTGCCCTACCGCAGACAAATCGAATAAATCTTTGTCAGCACAGGCCTCAGCTCGAAGCCCACTACTTGTGCAGCTTAACTCTCCACTAGGATTCGCCACTGTCAAACTCATGCACGGCAACTATCTTCCTAAGGGATCAGAGACATAGGAAGGGTGTCTGACACAAAGGCATTTGCCACCAGTGCTGATCCGCGGGTGGCCACCAAGGGCTCTGACACAGGAAGTCTGGGCCCCAGCTTGCACCTGCGAAGCAGCGGTAAGATGTTCCCAGATGTTCCCTACCCTGGCACTCCCAGGCCAGAGTATGTTCCAGGGACTGTTATCCATAAAATGCTCCGAGGAAACAGATTTGGGGAATGCTATACAGCTCCCTCAGAGAGATCAGTATGCCCCTTAGTGGGCAAAGGCTCTGAGAAATCTTTCAGTAAATACATCTATTTCCTTTCGTTCAACGCATTTCCCACATTCATTTAGCATGGAAAACATTTTTTTTTTTTCAGTATCAGCTTCCAAAGTCCCACAGAAATGCAGTGGCACTAACTAAAAATATTCCAAGTGATTCCCTTCGGTACCACTTTTAGAACCAATGGAAACTCTTAATCCCATGAAGCAGGAAACGATGCTTTTCTAGATGATTAAAAGAGTGTTGTATTTTCTTCCTTATCATTTCCTTTGCTATTTGCTGTGGGTACTAGATAGTGTCTATTTCCACCCACCCACTTCGCTCCCCGACCTGTCCGCATCCTTGTCTGCCCTGCGCTGGGTCACCCTGGATGTTCTCTGCTGGCTGGTCATCAGCTGCAGAACAGGAGAGGGAGGCAGGGAAATTCTTCCCAGTTCCTCCCCTTACTGGTGCAACTTCCTGTCTGCGTCTTCATGCCTCCAGGATGGCAGCTCTGACTGGGCGACCCCAGCACCACCGTTCTGGCCGACGCTTGCCCCTGGCACTATCGTTGTCTCCCCTCATCTCTCAGACCTAAGGACAGCAAGGGCTGCTAGCACTGAGCACTTCACCTTGCTCTTTTATACCCTTGACCCCACCCATGCCTCCGTACCTTCCCATTTGAGGATGACTTCTTTTGTTTCATCTGTCAGTCCCTGACGGACAGAGCAGGGAAAGGAACTGATATGTGTTTAGTACCTTCTATGTATCAGACACCACGCAAGAGAATTTAATCCATATTATGTAATTTAATCCTTATGACCTTTGATGACAGGCACTATTACCCCACTTTATCAATGAGGAGAATGAAACTGAAAGGCAACGAAACCATTTGCACTCACTCCTGCAGCCCAAGAGTGGCGGAAGCAGACTGGGGTGGGGAGCACTCAGTCTGTCGATACTTTGTGTGAGCTTACTTTGTTCCAGGCCCTGGGCTAACCCCCAGAGATGGAGTGGGGAGAGCAGAAACAGAGGCCGACCCCCGGTCTTGTAAAAGGAAGTTTCCTTAGCCTTGGAATTCAATGTTGGAAAATAAAAACTGACTCACGTCAAACTCCTGGTATACCTGGCCCACTATCCTGATCCTGACATTGCTCGCACAGAACACATTGTAGAGGGTCAGGTCCACCACCAAGGTCAAGGACGGATGCTGATAGCCATCTTTTTACTGGATCTGCCCTCTCAAACTTATCTAAAACACCTGGCCAAGACCAAGTTTATTTGACTGTTGAATAGTCTCTTACATGTCAATAATTGGATAATTAAGAGACAGAAGCACCATTAATCTGTGTACCCAAACATTAATTTTGACATTTCTCTTCTGCATCTGACATCTGACTAGTATTAAGTGCTACCAACCCACATCCTTCTATCTCAGTTGTGTGGATTAACTCTTTCACTTTATCCCACACCCATTCCATTTCATTTTTAATTTTTTTTTATTTTGGGAATCTTTTTCTTTATAGTTGTGCAGTTGCAGTTGTCCCCATTTTCCCCACATTACTCTCCCCAGCCTGCCCCACCCAACCACATGTCCCACACTCAGCGCCCCCCCCCCCATTTTCTTTGTGCAGGGGTCCTTTATCCTTGTCAAAGGAGCACAGCAGGAGCTACTATTCCCTGAGCCATTTGCATGTGTTAGGCATCTAACCACTTTATGTAGTTTACACTGGGGCTCTAGATTTGGTTTATCTTGGTTTAAAATCCAATTCCTCCGCTTACTGCTTGAACAAATTACTTAAGCTCTTTAAGTCTCAGTTTCTCCATTTGTAAAATAGTGATAATAAAAATAATAAAAATACCTATTCTTAGAATTCTGAATATTAAATTAGAAATTCCACACTGTCCACTGTGCCTAGTACATAAAAAATAATCATACACATATAACTACATAGTATGTTTATGTACCTGGCATTTTCCCAAGTGCTTTGCATGTATTAACTCATTTAACTATGATAAACACCCTGCATGTTAGGTGGTATTATTATTATTATTATTATTAGACTTTTGTCACTGAGGAGACAGAATGAGATGGTCTGCCCAAAGCTGCATGCCCATGCGTGGCGGAGCTGGCATTCCTAGAGGGTCTGCCTGACCCCAGGGCTGGAGGTGAGGAGCCCCGAGGAGGAGCATTTTAAAGACTTCTCTGCCATGGGAAGCCAGACCTCACCTCTGGGTTTCAGGGCCCATCAGCCTTTCTCTCCCTTGCTCTCCAATGACAGCAGGTTCTGCCCTCGAAACCACAGTTCACACTTAGCATTCTGCTCAGGCACATTCTTCAGTGAGGCTCTCTCAGCCTTTGAATAAAGTTCAGTTCTCACCACCCGCTGTGGTTGGTGGCATGAGAGACTTCCACCTGCTGTGGCTGCTACCTTCACTTCCCATCATGCTCCTGAGCCAACCACACTAAGAGCAGCAGACTTCTGGGGTGCAAATACCCACAACTCCTTGTGTCCAAGAGCCCTCCCCTGGGAATAAGGCCCCAATGACAGAGTAGGAAGGAAAACCACAGCATAAGACACATGACAGTCCTGCCAGCAATAAAACCTATATCAAGCCTATGTTAATTTTCAAGATAGACAGACAGACAGATAGACAGATAAATTTGAAATGTAAAGCTTCACATGTGTTGTTTTGTCAGGGCTTATTTTCTCAGTTGTTTCTCTAATACAAAAGAGATACAGGGATGTGAGCATGAATGCTTATTTCATACATAGCAGAGTATTTGACTAGATCACAATGCAACACTCCTTACATTAAATATGCAAGAAAAACAGCGGTTTGCCTCTGATTTCCATGTCACAGGAGCTTGTCCCAAGGCGTTTCCTTCATCTTCCGGAGCTTCACTCCCTCAGCCCATCACCTGGCCCACCTGAGGTTTCCTGCTGATACTGCTCTGCACGTCATGCCACTCTGCTTACAGATGCCCCCATTCCCTCCACTCGCACATGCTCCCCCGAGTGCTCCCGCATGCCCCGCTGTCCTTCCCTTCCTCACCTGCTCCGAGGCCACTTTGGGATGTGACGTGTGCTCTTCCTTTCAATCCAGACTTCATACTTTTCCTTTCCCTGCTTTTTGGGTCTACTCTTCATTTACCTTCTTACCCCCACTTTCTGTGTTTGGTGGCTCCGCAGTCCGGCTCCTTGTTCTCTGTCCTGACATTGGTCTCAACACAAACTTCCTTCACCCGGCCACTACAGCATTTCTCTTACCTCTCCAAATCTCACCTTCTGCTGGATTGTCAAACACTGACAGGTACTTAAGTCTCCCTGAGACTTTACAATGAAGAGCCTGCCTGCAGACAGAGAGCTCCTTACAAAGAAACCTACCCTAATTGTCAGCTTGAGACTCCCTTCCCTGCACTGCACAACGGTACGGGTCCAAAGCCCTGTGTCAGATTTACAGAAATTCCAACAAGTCAGGACCGAGTCACATCACTGGAAAGAATTCATTAAGCCTATGAATAATTTCACTGTTTGAGGTATGCTCTTTTTCTGTCCCAAGAAATAAATTTAGATATGAAATTCAGCCCTTCCCTTAATTTCTGAGAGAATAAAATAAAAAAGGAAAAACATCCTCATAATATGTTTTGATATGAGTAGATTATTGACTTTTGAAGAGGAGGGCCTTACATGCCCTCTCTGCAAACTTAACGTAATGAACGTAAGATATCCTTGTTCTTAGAAGTCCTCGGGCCAGCTCCACCTTTGAGGATTTTTGCCAGCTGTGTCCTGAACTTCACATCGTGTCATCGGCTATTTTCTCCCCTCCCTTCTTCTTCTCCTCTTTCAGCTTCAAATTCCCGTTTATTTCTGTGGCCGGCATTCTAACTATCCTTTCCACTCCCTCAACTACAACCACTGAGTTTATCAAATGATTTTCCTAAGCAAAGATTCCTAAGAGAAATTCTCTCGTCAGCTACTAGGATAATAAAAATTTTGCTCTGCTACACAAAGTTTATTCAAACTTGCCCTTGAATTCTACTGAATTAGGGCAAAGTGACTTTTGATTCTTATGCTTAATGGCTGAACATAGACTCAGGAAGGCAACTGGTAATGGCGCCGGGACGGAGTCTGTCCTGGAGATGCATGCACACAGCCATTCCAAAGATCCTGACCCAGATCACCCTCTTCTCCCAGTTTGGCTGCCCTTTTGAGAACTTCTGTTCACTGGTATATATTTCAACCTCATTTCACTTACATATAAGTCAGGACCCAGAAGGAGCCACATTCAGCTCCCAGGTGCCCAGGAAGAGTTTACTTCATGTTCTATTGCGCTCCTTTTCCATAGAGACTTGGATCAGGGTCAGCAACAAGAAAAGAGTGACATAGCTATCAGGAGCTAATTACTGATGTTTATTTCTCTCTCCTAGGAAACAATTCAGAAGGCAGGCAGACTAAGTATGACATGTTGGCTCCACGGTCAGCAGGACCCCAGCCACTTCACCAGACACTACTGCAGGTGAGGAGGAGGAGGCAAGAAGGAAAGGCTGAGGGAACCGACTCCAGGCTGAACTTCCAGAAACAAGGCCTTGAACCACATCCCAGAGTTGAGAAGCCAAGGAGGACACTGTCCCTGCCACAATCAGGAGGCTGTCACCACTCCAGAGCCACCCCAAGTCTGCCCTGATCAGGAAGCTGGCAAATCGGCAAGGCTCCAGAAAAAGCAAGAGGCTGACTCTAAACCTCTGCTATGATTACACCAGCAGCATGGAAGCCTCGGTCACTCCCTTTCTTCCATATATCTCAGGTCCTGATCCAAGCTGCCAGGAATTCATCTACTTGGCAGACCCCTACATCATAGTTGATCAAACCCAAGACCTGGAGAGCAGGGAGGTTTGGAATATAGATTCCAGCCTACAGGCCTTCACAGAATCGGAAGGCATGCCTGCAGGGTTCAGAACAGGTGTTGAGTGAGACAATCCACTGTTCACCACCCCAGGACAATGTCCCGTATATTCCATTGCCACTTGGTGCCTTTTTCTTGAGAGAAAAGGAAAGGCTCATCCTAACGGGAGATCTGCTGACCTGTAGGTATGCTTGGCTGACAGCATCTGGTGGGAATGGAAAAGAAAGACAAGCCTGGAATGTGGTTTCAGAGGACCTGACCTCTGAGTCATGGCTCTATCCAGAGGTTATTGGAGAGACCTAGAAAGGAAAAGGAGACAGAAGAAGACAAGAAACGGTATGACCGCCATTGCATTCTGCTTTGCTGGGTGCTTGGAGCATGCCGCCTGCTCAAAGCTACATTCTGTTTCCTTAATCACTCCTCTTATCATTCCTCCGTGGATTTATAAGGCTCAAACATGACTATCCATTTATCTTCAAAGATTTCTTATTCAAAATTCACTGAAGCATAATTTATCTTTATATATCTCTATGTGGTAGCGAGGGATTGGTTTTTATTATCCCAGGCACAGAGAGGTTAACTGGCTCATCCAAGGTCACACAATGAGGCAGAAGGATAAAACACCGCTAGCAATGTCAACTCAGTGGCATGTCCTTCCCAAAGAAACCCTGCAGCTCTAAATGCTCAGGGAAAACCACAGAGCTGGGGCATGGGACAGGGGTAGGACGGGGACAGCTAGCTTCACATGATGTCCTGAAGGAACAGTTACTAAATGTCAAGGATTAAAAGCTTTCCAATGAGATCCTTTTAAAAAAAAATTTTATTTCAGTTGAGCTTTGAGATTTCAACTTTGATTTTCAAGATCAATCAGTTTAGTCAAGCAATATTTTTCTCTGAAAATACATTTTGTGTGTATCCAATGAGTATGTAGGGGGCGCAGGTGGGAAACAACGGAGTCCCCAATTACTTAAAATGATAAAATCAACCATTTTTTTATCTTTGAAAACTACATTTTCCAAAACATGTAATTTCTTGCTCTCTTGGGTCACAGGAGCTACTTGGTGGGATCTATACAAATACCTATTCATGTACTTTCCCCAAGGCGGACAACAAAGAATGTTCTGACGTAGAACCTAGAGCCGCCTCAATCAGAATCTGATGATCTGGGTTCAAAGCAGCTCTGCACCAATCACCTGTGAAACCTGGGAATAAACTGAGTTCTCTGGGCCTCAGCTTTTCATTCATAAAGTGAGGACAATGGCTTACAGCCACTCACCTTCCCTGTCATGTAAGCATCTCCGAGTCACTACCCACAGAACTACAGGGGGCAGGTTTCACTGGAGACCTGGTAACATATTACAAAAGTCAATCTAAACAATTGAAATTCCCCTTTCTCTTTCTTTATAATATGACCTAAACAAGAAATAAATAAATGGTTAAACTTTACCATGCAAGAGGTTTATGAGCTGAAGCAAATGCCTCAGGGTTAATTAACCAGACTTCCAGCGGCTAAATGCCGGCCCAAGGCCAGCGATGGTCGAAAGAGGTGACCATCATAACACCCTCCCAAAGCTTCTGTGCACTGAATTAATAACGATAAAAGCCATTTTAACAGCAGTTATGACACCCCAATGTGCCCAAGAATTCCAGTGTTTTACAAGTGTGACCTCATTACACCCGCACATCCACGTTCCCATTTCACAGCACAAAGCACATGAGTCTCATTCCATACTTAATTCCTTCAGAAGACCTGAGGCTTTCTGAAACAAGTGATCTTGTCTGGTTTAGAGGGCTCTGTAGTTCTCTCTTTATGATCCATTTGTTTTCCTTTCCATAATTACCTTGATCTTCACCACCCCCGCATACGTAGACGAACACACACAAAATTCTGGCACTTTGGGAGACGCCAAGTCCAGCCCAGGCTCCTGAGATGGAGCATGTGACGAAAGCCAAGCTAATCTCCACAATCACGGGTCATAGTGTTTGGTTTGGGGGTGGACATGTGAGCCGGGGGCTTCAGGGAAAGAAGCTATCTGGCACTCCTGACAGTTTCCCGGAGGCCATCTTTGCTCTCTCCCCAGATGGAAAAGAGGATGTTGCTATTGGAACCCACTGTAGTCTCGGGGAGTCTTAGCATGATGTTGAAACCATGGAAGTCAGAGCAGAGAGCTGGGAAAGTGGGGAAAAACCAAGTCCCGAGGATATCCCTGTATTTCCATGTCAAACCAGTCCGCAAAACTGCTTGACAACTGAGTGTATGTGTATGTGAGCCAATAATTCCCTTACTGTTTGTCTACTTACAGTTAGATTTTGTTATTTCCAATTTCACCTACTGGAGCATCTACTAGAGCATGCAGAACACAGAATACTTATTGATCATCTACAACATGGACAAATACTTATCAAGTACCTACTCGCTTCCAGGCACATATGCTAGCCTACGGCACTGAAGGAAAATGACAAAAATCCCTGCCCTCGTGAGGCTTATATTCTAGAGGGAGAACCAGATCAAAAAGAAGGTAAATGAGTGAAATATCGACATGGTTGATAGTGATACATTCGAAGGAGGTAAAATAAAACAGAAGGAAGAAAGGAAGTGTCAGCAGGGACTGAAATTTTAGAAAGGTGGGCAGGGAAGCCTCACTGACACGGAGACTTCTGTTAGAAGGCACTGGTCGGGGGAAGCGCATTCCAGGCAGAGGGAGCAGCAAGTGCAACGGCCCTGGGGCAGGACAGGCATGGGATTAACGGCACCATTTCTGGTCTCAGTGGTCACGATGGCTCACTTAGGAAACAGCAGCTTTGAGAATGTATGAGAAAGGATCGAACTCTTACCTTATAAGCAAGGCCCTCTCCCCTACTTTAAGACAGTATTTTAGGAATGGAGGTCGGAGGAACTTGTTTTGTTCTGATTCTATTTATGCCACCCTGCGCTACCTAGAGGATCTCACTCACTGAGCTTCCATTAGCCGCACAAGCCCCGCCCTGGTCAGGTGGCTCAGGTCTTTGGAGCATCTTCCTATACACCAAAAGACTGCAGGTTCAATCCCTTGCCAAGGCATGTACGGGAGACAACCAATCAGTGTCTGTCTGTCTGTCTCTCTCTCTGCATTCCTCTCCCTCTAAAATCAATAAACATATCCTCAAGTGAGGATTAAAAAAAAGCTCTCAATATTCCCACTTCTGATATTCTTACAAAAGCACTGCAAGGAGGATATTGCATGACAAACTGCATCATTGTTAGCTGACTTAACAGAAATAGAGTCCAGTATTTCCTTGACTACAAGGAGCTGCTGCATGCCAGAATCCCCAGCCATCCATGTGCCCTGACACAAGGCCACACACAGGGGAGCTCACAGGACGCCCTGCAAAGGGGGAGGGCCCCTCCATCCAACAGAAACTATCACACCTTCCTAATTACAATTCATAACAGTCTTGATTTTATTGTCCTGCAAATGTGATTTTTAAAGTTGCTAAGCACTCTGATAAATCATGCTTAGTCACAGCTGGATTTCAAGTTTAAGGGTTTGGCATCTCAAACCTAGCAAGTCCCAGGAAGCATTCGCGTCTCATTTTATTTTAAATATTTTTCCAGCAAGGTAGGGAGCAGTTTGTAAGAGAAAATTTCACAACAGGCTCTGCACCCGAAACAACATTTAGGTCACAACAAAACCATGTATTTACTTTTCATTTTCACGCTGACGTGTCTCTGGGTGATAGACGGCCTCGGCATTTGCCCTGGGAGAGAAGCCATCATCTCTTTGCAAATGCGCAGGCCCTTGCCATGAAATGAGCATGAGGCAATAAATACATCATTATGAATGCCATCATATCTAGTAGGTGGGTAATGACAGCACTTTGCATTTAGAATCTTTTCAGTGATTTATAGAACATTAACTGAGTGATGCCCCTAAGGCCCCAGGGAGAAGGGTGGTTTTATACCAGTTTTGCAGATGGGGAGACTGAGAGAGCAATTATGAGATTTCCCCAAGAGCGCTGAAGGAATACAAATTAAATGTCATTCACGCAGAGCTTTCAACCCCAGGTTTAGTTGCCGAACGATGCCATCAGGTCTGCCCCGTCCTCAGAGAGCAAAACACCTTCCGAGACAGAGTGCTAAGAACGTGACGGAGCGGCTAAGTGAAGGCTGCATCTCAAAGGTCCCTCCAGGGGGGACCTAATATTTCAATTTACATAAAATGAACTGGCATTCACGGTTTGTGAAAGACGAGGAAGGAAAATATGCTGCAGAGAACAGTGAATGAAAGGATGGAGTTAGTGCATTGTCCTGCCTCTCTCCTCCAGCCCTTCGTTCCAGCCTTAAGGTCTCCGTCCTCGCCCACAGGCCAGCCCCTCCGTCTGCACCCTGCCTGCACACGATGCAACCCCTTCCTCCCAGGTAGCTTTCAAATATTCTCTTTTTAACTGTGCCTGTTAGTATTTATTTATTTTTTCCTTTTTATTGAACTTATTGGGGTGACACTGGTTAACACAATTGTAAAAGTTTCCGGTGCACAGATCTACAACACATCACCTGTACACTGTAGTGTGTTCACAGCGCCAGGTCAAGTCTCTCTCCATCACCATTTAGTCCCCCTCTGCCCTCCTCCACCCCTCTCCGCCCCTCTCCCTGCCCTCCCCCTGCAATCACCACACTGTTATTTACCATGCTTTTTCTCTACCATTCCTTGCAGTGTTCCAAACATAATCATTTACTAAAGTTGGGGCTGAAATGAGAAAAATATAATTTAGATGTTATTTCTAGTCAAGACAGACTTTTAAAGTTTGTTGTTTTCAGTGTCTTTATGGTACGTATCTGATAACAATATAAATAATATCATATTCGTCTTCATTAAAATCCCTGGTTTCTTTCATTTCTCCTGTAGAAACACCCTATTGCTTTTTTGGTTCCTCTTCTTGATTATAGGAGTAGCAAACTCATGAGTACAATTTGATGCCAGTCTAATGACCTGTTTAATCACACAAATATTTAAACATCAAATTTGTGGCCAGCATTTAAAAACCATGAGCTTTCAAATAAAATTTTAATTTCTGTTGATTCTTTTAAAAAATCAGAAGATCTAGCCATGCTGGGAATTTATCTGTTTTGTTTTTTGATGGGGAGGGAAGATTTTATTTTTATTGAATTTATTGGGGTGACACTGGTTAATAAAATTACATAGGTTTCAGGTGTACAGCTCTATTACACATCATCTGTGTTCTGTATTGTGTGGTCACCACCCTTCCGTCATCATTTATCCCCACTTTACCTTCTTCTACCTTCTTCTACCTCCCTCTACTGCCCTTTCCCTCCTAAAAGCCAGCTTGAGGTGGTCAAATATCTTTCATTTGACTTTGTCCTCCCTTTCAGGTTCCTCAACAGTTATTTCTAAACTTCTGAGTGCCAAAATCTTCCAAACTCTGACCGCTGTGCAACTTTCTATTGAAATATCTCTTTTTTAAATCCTTTATTGGAAAGAGCAATGATTCCATTCTTAGAATATTGCCATCGACTCTCTTCTTATCAAATAAAACGTCTCTATCCTCCTGAGCCTGCACATGATCCTCTAGCAATGCTACTGACCACCCACTCTTTCCTCCTTTTATTTCTGTTTTACAATCTCTTCACCTTAGCACCAGTTTTAATGCTGCTTCCTCCTCCTCCCCTGCCCAAGGCCTCTACATGGGGTTCTCACCAAGAGCACCAGCCTCTTGCATCTTCCTTCACATGTGTTCTTATCCTTGTGGGCATCCCTGTATCAGAATGACTCAGTGTCTATCTCGAATATTTACCTCTCAAGTGTAAGTCAGCTCAGGATTTCTATCCACCTACCTACAAGTGAACTTACTTTATAAGAAGGGAGAGATCTCACTGCTTGCTTTACTCTATTGCCTCATTCCTCTCTAAGAGGAGGGCATATCGGGCAGACTGAATCATGTTCCAGGGTATCAGCCCGACCACGTTAACTGCAGGTACAACTATACATCTAAAGATAGGCCCAGACAACTTGCCTTCTTCCCTTCACTTCTTGACTGGTGAGCACTGGACATTTTGGTCCATAAAGGAGAGCTGGTGATGCAATTTGGACTTGACTGGTAAAGAAAATGTTTCCTTTTAAACTTGTGATTAAATTGCCTGTTGCAGTCCATTTCTGCACCATAGCCTGGTCTTGGAGAAAATGGACACTCACCAAAGTATGATGATGATGATGGTGGTGGTGGTGGTGGTGGTGGTGGTGATGATGATGATAATGATGATGATGATGATGGCGGTGGTGATGATGGTGTTGATAAGTAGTGGTAATCGTCACCGTCATCATCATCTTTGAACTTGAATTTACCACTCATCAATCATCCGGTTACATATAATCAAACGCCATTTCACTTTATTAAACTCCACTGACTAGACATGTCTGCATAAATATTCTATTGTCACTACAAACGCAATCCATACTGTTCTACGCCAAAGTGGCTCATTTTTCCCCAACAATTCCATTTGCAATCATGGAAATTCCATCTTTCTAGTCTCACAAAATACAAATGCTGAAATAATTTTTTTTGTATTTCCCTTTCTTTAATCTTCTTCTCTACCCAACCAGCCAAGACCAAGTGCTTTACCCAGACTTTAAGGAACAAATTTACTGTGCAATCTACAAACTGGTCTCTGACCATCTAATCCCTCTCCTTCCAAAGCACACTACCACTAGATCAATCATATGAATGCCTAGATCAGGAGCTTATAACCACTCATGTCTGATTGACTCTGGGAGCCTCATCTGACCTCTATGCTTCCTCATAACTTTGCAGACGTTCTTTATAAGCTGCTCCAATCCACAAGGTCTCTTCCTTCCTTTACCATCTTGTTTACTTAGAGATAGTACTACAGTATATGGCATTTCCTCCAAATTATTCCTCATATAACAGAACTGTGTCCCCAGTTCTATATTAAGTTCCTTACAGACAGAGGCATTTCTGAACTCACCAACACCCACAAGCCCTATGCCGCCCCAACACAGCTGGGAATACAGAAAGTGCTACATAAATGCATACTGATTGATTGGCAGATTATAACCACCATTGTGCTCAAGAATGACCATCCTACCATTGCTATAGATAGATAGACTTTCAATGGTTTCCCCTAACACTTAGAATTAAGTCTAGCCCTGGCTGGAGTGCTTGCCTGCAAACTGAAAGGTCACCGGTTCTATTCCCAGTCAGGTCACATGCCTAGGTTTTATGCCAGGTCCCCAGCTGGGGGGGTGTGTGAGGCAACTTATCAATGTTTCTATCACACATTGATGTTTCCCTCCCTCTCTTTCTCCCTACCTTCCTGTCTCTAAAAATAAATAAATACACTTTTTTTTTAAAAAGAAGAATGGAATCTAAAATGATTACTAGGGTCAATACGGCCCTATACGGACTGATCTCGTTTTACCGGTCTAACCTTTACCACCCACCTCTCACACAGGGCAGGACAGCCTCCTCACTGCTCCTCAGATGCTAAGCTCAACCCCCTTTTTTAGGAACTTAGTACTCAGCACTCCCCCTGACTAGAGTGTCCTCACAGAACTCTGTCACTTTTACTCTCCCCTCACTCAGATTTTGGCTCAAACAGCCCAGTACCTCCCCAGGCCTTCTCCCCCTGTCCCTAATGAAATAGCCCTCTTGCTCACACCAATCATTTCCTATTCCTTTGCCCTGTTTTGTTTTTCTTCCCAGCACTTACATTGAAACAACAAGTTGCATTTTTTAAATCAGCTGTCCCCCCCGACTGGAACATACATGGCATCACGGCAGGAGTTTGTTCTGCCCGGTGCCCTGCTGTGCATCCCACACCGAGACAGCAGATGGCCAAGTGTTTGTTGAATGAACATTTGGTATACAGACTAGAAAGATATGTTTTGTGATGTTTTAAATTCATCAAGCTGACAGTGATGCACCAATGTCTTCGTTTAAGGTCTTGGGGTAAAAGCTCACTTCTGTTCTAGCCACGGCAGTGAGAAGGGGCTCATCTTTTAGAATTTGAGAACAGTTTGCAAGGATTCAGACATGGCAATGAAACACCAAGTGCAGGGACCAGAAACTGAGAAATATTCTCAAAGGGCAAAAGCCAGTATTTTATATATTTTACTTCCAATTTCCAAAAGCAAATTAAAGCACATAAAGTAAGTGAGGGGAAAGAGCAATCTACTGTTTACTGAGCAACTGCTATGTTGCAGGTATTGTGAGATACATAGTTATATGTTTTATTTGCTGAGTGTGTGCACACCACTTCCACTGAAGATTTTACATGTGTTAACTAACTTCACTCTAATATGACAGCCGATTAAAAGGTATTGCTATGGTTATCATTCCTATTTTGCAAATAAGGAAACAGGTTCAGATACGTTGAAGTCCTTACTGCAGGTCACGTGAGTTGTGGAGCTAAGATGTAAATTCGTGTCTTTCTGGCTCCAAAGCCAAAGCTCAACTCGGCACCAGGCATCCTCTGTCCACATGGTAAATCTGGCCGTATCGACGATGCTTTCTGAATCATCGTCATCTGATCTCTGAGAATCTGGACTGCCCAAACGATTACACACTTCTTTGGTTTCCTTCATGAGTCAACACTCATAGGACCTGTCTACACATTCCCAAGAGGCACAGGGTGGAGGTAAAGTAGGTTTACAGTTGTTCAGATAGAAAATAACACAACAATTAATAAGTGATGATACAAGAATAAACTGTGGATTCCGTGTACTCATAACTGCACACCTAGTTTTGCCCCGCCCTGTACAATCACTATCATACCTAAGAAGAGATAAATGACTTTCTTTCCTTCATATCACTCAAGGAGTCCACAAAGAGATGCTTTTAAAAAAAAAGGCTACAAACAGATTGCTTATTTAATCTGCATTTTCCCACCCAACAAGGATTTGCTGTTGAATGAGTGAACTGTCAAAACCAGGGGTTCTTTGTCAAAAGCAAAGAATGCCTTTGGCTATGGATGCCCCCCTTTCCAGAGCTCTCATGGCCAGGGAGGGCCCCTCACCAGCCATGCCATGACCCCTCCTAGGGGTCTCTGGGGAAGTCTCTACTCACAGTACAGGTAATAAAATCCCACTCCACAGCTCCAAAGCTACGAATTCAAAGACGTTGTCTTTGGCCACCTCGGCCTGCAGCCTGCCTGCCCTCTGACCATCCTGATCTCTCCCAACACTTAGAATCACAGACTTTCAGAGACATTAAAACAGAGGCCTCCACCCTCATTTCGCCAAAGTAGAAAGCAGACAGTTAGGTAGAGCATTTTGTCCGGAGTCATAAAACTAGCAGCAGCCAAAGCTGAGACCTGAATGCAGGTGTTCTGATCTGTAGCTTCTACTCTTTTCATGACCCTCCGTCGCCTCTTCTGGCCTCCTCCGCCCGCCCCAGGCGGCTCCCGGAGGAATGGCACCCTTATCACTGCACCACAAGCCCTGGGTTGCTACTCTGGCTCCATGGGCACCAGCCTAAACAAAGAGCAGCGTAAACACCAGAGGGGTGAGAGCTGCCAACAAGTGTTCAAAAGCATTTCCAGAACTCGCGTGGAAGAACTTCAAAGGGGAGACCAGCAGTCCATCCATCCCGAGCCCGTGTCTCCAGCGCTCCTTCGCAGAAATCTCCTGAGGTAGAAAGGAAGGCTCTTTGATCACTGGTTTGATAATTCCAAGTCATAAGTCAATAGTGGTTAATAAAACATCATATGGCCTAAGTCAATATGCGTAAGTTATGTGAAATATGCAGTGAAACAAACACGAGCAAAGAAGGAGTGTGTCGGTGTGACGTTCACTCACTCATTCTCTTAAAGCATCTGCTAAAGCTTTCAATGTAAAACTAAAAGATGCCTTTAAAATAAAGGTTTACAAATTAAACAAAATTGCAATTGAAATGTTACACATGATTGCAGATGTGCATGTAAGCCCCACCGCCCCCCCAAAAAAGAACAAACTGGTGCCTATCTTGGCAGGTATTGTGGCTAAAGAGAGAAAAGGCCATGGTTTTAGCTTCAGGAGGGCAAGCTTAATGGGCCCTCTAAAAGGCTGTTTATAACCTAATATTCTCCTGTTACAGGTGATGAAACTGAGGCCCAAGGAAGTAAAATGACTTACCCAAGGGTGTGTAGTCTGTTAGACTGGATTAAAATACGTCTCTTTAGTAACCCACATCGAATTTTTTCCTCTCTACTCAATTCCATTTGGCAAACTAATCACGAGCATTCAGTGCAAGTGTTGACCCAAATTATTTGCTTCATATGTGGATAGCACCATTGTTTCTAAACACGAATCATCCAAATGATTATATCCATAGAAGCCAGCTTCAGACTTTATTTCCTATCAGAGATGACTTTCAGAAGTGAATACGCAGGGACCAGAGCTGGGTGAGCGGGCACATCCTAGCTGCAGGAGGAAAATACCAACATGAGGCGCCCTGACATCCCTGCTCCCCTGCCAGCCTGCACTGGTGCCCTGGTGCTCAGCCTGGCACTCTAGCCCGTGTCTGCTTGGGTTCCCAGACCATGACTGATGTCATCAGGCATCCACAAATAACCCTTTCTCTGAGCACCTGCACAGTCCACCCATCCCCCCCAGTCTACCAATTACCTGTTGCTGAGAAGGCTACTTAGGGACCATGACAACATGACAGCATTAGTTCTGTGCATTATGTACACTTAGTCCCCACCTGTCTTCTAGCCACAGAATAAAGCCAGTTGATTACAAAGCCCCAAAGGACATGCTGCCGACCAAATGCAAAACACTGACCTTCTTGCAAAAAGCCTGTTGGTGTTTGGGGACCATTCACGTAATGTATTTGTCCTCTGCATTAAAAAGTCGGGGCTGTAACATTCTTTTCTTTTCTGAATTATTTATCAACAGCAGGGAGAATGGGAAACCACAGACATTAAGATAAAGAAAAAAGCAAGGCTCTTTTAGCTCCCCGGTTGCTTAAGAGATATTTTCTGGCCCTGACTCTACAGTTGCCACATTTACCCTGTAGAATTCAACGTGGAGGCCTTGTTAACTATACTGGGCCATGAGCACTTAATTCCCCACATGCTGTGCACACTGTACCCCTTCCTGAACTCTGTTCTTCTTCTGAAAGGGGTGCTGTCCTAGGAAGGGCTGGGGCCACTAAAGCTGTGCTTTCCATTTAAAGGAAAATATAAGAACACACCAGTTATCTGATGGTTTGACTTCTATCATCTTCAACTCTTAGGGAGACAGCCATGACCCAGACTGTGTTAAAGAAGTCTCTGAGGCATATAATGGTCATGAAACCCACATCTTTTATTCCACCAGAGAATACCAGAGACACGTGTAAGCCAGAGAAGGAATGACAGATGACAGAAGTTCACTGATTTAGCAAGCTCTGTATCTAATCCTGAGTCACTCATTAGCTGGCCGGTCTGTCCATCTCCTGCTCCTACAGCCTGCAACACTGTTTGTTATTCCGGAACAGGCACAGTTTGCTCCTTCACTTCACTCACATCTTTACTTACCTGCCCTCATCAGCGAGACCCTTCTGACCACCCCATATAAAATTTCAGCCCTGACACCCCAGCAGGCCTATCTCCCTTCCCTCCTTTTATTTCTCTCCATAATTCTTATCTTCCCACTTACTGTATATTTCCATTTTTACAGTTGACTCTCCTTAACTAAAACATAAGCTCCACTGATAGCAAAGTTTGGTCTGTTTTATTCACCGATGTATTCCCAACATCTGCAATAACACCTGGTGCTTAGCTTTCTCAATCTATATTTGTTTAATGAATGAAAAATAAATAATGAAGATATAATCACTCCCGGAGCTATAACCTAAGTTGATGCCCAGTATGTATTAGGGAAGCAAGGAAAACTATGGTTATTTCTGGAGTTGACTTAGTAACAGGAAGAGATCTTTCCCTGATTTTTTCCCCAATTTTTTTTATTGTGGTAAAATACACATAACATAAAGTTTATCATCTTAACCATTTTTAAGTGCAGTGGCATTCATATTGTTGTGAAACCATCACCAGAACTCTTTTCTTCTTGTAAAACTGAAGCAATAACTGGAGAACCAACAGTAGCTCTCCCCTCACAGCTGTGGCGACCACCGTTCTACTCTTTGTCTCTAAGAATAGGCCTACCCCAGGCATCACACGGACGTAGAATCCCACAGTATTTGTCTTTTCATGACTGGCTTTTATCACTTAGTATAATGTTCTCTGTTGTTCGTCCACAGGGTGGCACTTGTCAGAATTGCCTTCCATTTTAAGGCTGAGTGATACTCCACTGCATGTACATACCACATTTACCTGTCAAGGGACATTTCAATGCTTTCACATTTTAGCTATTGTAAAATAATGCCATTATCAACATGGGTACACAACCAACTCTTCAAGACCCTGCTTTAAATTATTATGGACATACAAGGTCTGTCTGGAAAAAGTCCACCCATTGTTAATATAATGAGAACAACTTGAGTGACATTGATGCAACCTCGCAGCCAAGGAGAGTGGACAGGAATGCAGATGTGTGAACAATGATGACTTCACTGTACTAGTCAGTGGGGGTGGTAGACACTGTTGAGCGAGCATGTGTGCTGTGTGGCCATTGCATTCAAAATGACTGAGCAAGTAGAGCAACGAGTCTGCATCAAATTTTGCATTAAGCTTGAACATTCCTCCACGGAAACTATTTGGGTGATTCAGAAGGCCACAGCTGTGGGCAACTAGTGATTGGTAGCTGTATCATGACAACACGCCTGCTCAGGCACCACATCTCATGCAGAGTCTTTTGGGAAAACATCAAATCACCCGGGTGACTCAGCCCCCCTACAGCTCAGGGGGGCTATGACTTCTGGCTTTTCCCAAAACTAAAATTATCTTTGAAAGGGAAGAGATTTTAGACTGTCAATGAGATTCAGGAAAATGTGACAGGGACTGATGGCAGTTGGGAGAACTGTGTGAGGTCCCTCTGTGCCTATTTTGAAGGGGACTGAGGCGTTACTTTCCTGGGTACAAGGTTTCTTGTACCTTATATCTTCTTCAAGAAATGTCTCTATTTCTCATATCACATGGCTGGATACCTTCTAGACAGACCTCGTATATCCAGAAGTAAAATTGCTAGATCATATGACTTTTAATCTATTTTTAATTTTCTGAGGAAATGCCAACCTGTTTTGCACACCAGCTGCACCATTTTACATTCCCACCAACAGTGCCAAGGGTTCCAATTCCTCCACACCCTTGCCAACACCTGGTGTTCTCTGCTTTATGGCATTTTTGACCCTGAATCTCTCATTTAACTCATCACTTGTCAGTTTGGTCACCAGTAATAATGCACACACATAAATGAATTCAATATAAAAGGCAAAGAAAATAAGATTCCAGGAGAAAAGCTAGATGAACAAACCCAACAGCAGAGTCGAGAGGAAATAAGAGATGGGAGAAGAGATGAAATAAAATAAATCGTGTTCAAATACTAGTGGAGTACATTCAAAACTTCAGTAGCCTTGACAGGTAAGCAAGAGAATATGTTTGTGCTATTTTATGACTTGTCAGTTTCTTAAAACCTAAAAATATAGAGAGGGCACTGCTCCCTGGGCTCCCTCATGGGCTTGGTTTGAAAGCTGTGAACTACTCCAACCAGTCCTAACATAAACAAACAAACAAAAAAACAAATAAATCATTTGCTTGAGGCCAAGAAAAGCATCACAGTGTATAACTTCACCAGCATATACACTTCCCTCTGCTGCACTGTAAGCCACTAAGCCTGGTCACTGTGACATTATAGTCTTTTAGTGCCACACACTCTGGCTGAGACAGGACTCGTCCCCTCGCCACCCTTTCACACTGGTAGGCGGGGGTGATGTCTGCCTCCTCTGATCAATGTGTATGTACATACATGCATATGTATGTATGTATATATGTGTATAATATATAATATGTGTATCTATGCATGCAATATATAGTATATATAATATGCATCATATTCAATATATACATATATAATGGCAATATATGTATATATATTTATATATATATATTGTGTGTGTGTGTGTGTGTATCCTCTTAATGAGAAAACACCCTAAGGCTTTAGATAATCCACAGATAAGATCACTCTGGGCTCATCTCTTCAACAGTTCATCAAAATTCAGAATCAAATGACCATCATTTCCAAGTGTTTTCTGATGCCTTACAGGTCTCTAGCATCCAAAGTACTTGAAATCCTGACACTGTAATGCTTTCCCTACATTCAACCAATGAACCAGATTGGCGAAATGAAGGCCAAATGTGGGGGAAATGCTAGCTGATCTAAGTACTACTCTTTGAATTTTAAAGGGCAAAGAAATCAATAAGGAAATACAACCGTGGGAAGCACAGCCACAAGGCAACGGCCCAGGACAGGATATCTGTCTGGTAGCAAAGTGTCATGTAAAAATTTATATGTGGGGCCCTTACACCACCAGGAGCTGTGTTAAGATGGCACAGTTCTTTCGTGTCCTACTTTTCCCTAAAATATCCCTTAATGAACAACACCCGAGAAACTGAAGGCTCCCCATTCAGGAATCCTGTGTAGTTCCCACTTTGGGCTGGCCCGAGCTTTATTCACTGACTTGCTCTTGATCCAAAGTGAGGCAAAACAATGATCACCATCGATCATAACAGAGGAAGAATAAACACATGCATATAAGAAAGCCAGTGAAGACAGAGAGGCAACTAAATGCTAATACTTCTCCAATATGGTAAAAGCAATAATAATGCATCCATAGAAGAGAATATTTTGTAGGCATGAGTTTTTTTTTTTTTAAATAATGTAATGGGGTGTTATGGCAAAAAGTCCTCGAAACCTCCACATGCTTGGGGGCTGGGGGAGTGGAAGACTGCAGTGGAGAGCTGCGCTGCATATCTATGGCAACTTGGCTAGTTTAATAGTTATGGTGATAGCTGTGCTTGTGCCTGAGGCAAGGGAGATGGGCTTGACTTTTCCAATGCATCCTGGGAGCTTACAGCACCGAGTAAGAGGCAGGAAGGCAGTTTGCCCTGCTTCACCACTACCCAGCCCGGACTTCCAGGACTGACATGGCAGCTGAGAGCATATGAACTGTACAGAGAACTGGAATGTAATCCTTTGTGGGAGGAGTCAGAAATGGGATCATGCCAGAAACTCTGGGTCAGGTTTTAAACTAGGCACAGCAGCCAGGAGGGGGACTTTGCCATGCAGTTTGAAAGGGTATAGGAGGGCCCCCACTGGCTGGCCATGGCCATGAGGCTGGTGTGGAAGGAGGTGCCACGCAGTTTTGGATTAAGAGCTGGAGAACGAACGTGGTGGCACAGGTGATGGAATTGCAGGGGGCCTGTGCAGCCAAGCAGGGATTAGAGCAAGATGCCTGAATGCTGAACTGTGACCAGCATTGCTAGCTGCAGACTTCTAGTTTTTTTCTAAGAAATGGTACTTCTGACTGGCATATTCTGAAATTGGCCTGGTTTGGCAAAGGGAGGTAAGAACTGTGTGTTTATAGGTGTTGTTGTTTTTTTTTTTAAGATTTTATTTATTTATTTTTAGACAGAAGGGAAGAGAGGGAGAGAAATATCAGTGTGTGGTTGCCTCTCACATGGCCCCCACTGGGGACCTGGCCTCCAACCCAGGCATGTGCCCTGACTGGGAATCGAACCGGCAACCCTTTGGTTTGCAGCCCGCACTCAATCCACTGAGCTACACCATCCAGGGCTATGGGTGTTTTAAAGGGAGTGGGACTTAACAGCAGAATTCCGTCACTATTCTAAATCTGTATAACTTGTAAATAAATAATCCTTTCCCTTGTTATCAAACTCTGGCATTGGGAGTCACACTCCTTGGTGGTGGGCAGTTGGACCCCCCACCTGTTTCAGAACAGCATAGTCTGGGGTTCTGTAACAGTAACTCATGAAATAAGTAGAAAAAAATTAAAATATTAACTGGTAGAAGCAGTGTAATGTCCACAATGCAGAACGCAGATGTAGGCATAGAGAACTGACTAGGAAAAAATACTCCAAAATGTTACTAGAAGTTGCTTTTACAGGGTTGAATTAGAAAAGGTTTCTCTTTCCTTTTTATTCTTCTCTATTTCTTAATGTTACAATAATATGCACTTATTACTGTTATAATTAGAAAGAGTCTTTTATACAATGTTATTAAACTGGTATTTTCTTTGCATGCCTCTCTGCTTTAAACCTATCCAAAGACATTTTCCAATTGCCAAGGACCTCATCCTGGAGTCGAACCTAGAGTAAGCTTCTGATGTTTCCTCCTTCTCCTGAAAGCTATTTCTCCTGTGGCTACCCCCAGACGCCAGTCAGCAGAGCTGATAAATGCCAAAGGTGTTTGGAGGTGAATGGGTTTCCCTTCTCAGGAAAAAACTTAAAAGTGTAAAGGGAGCTTCTAGAACACATTCCAAAGCTCAGTACCCATGAGGACGCACACCGATTGATGTTTCTCTCTCATCTCAATGTTTCTCTCTCTTTCCCTCTCCCTTCCTCACTCTCTAAAATCAATAAACATATCCTCAGGTGAGGACTTAAAAATAAAAAAGAAATACTATGTTTTCTTTATTGTTAAAAAAAAGAAACACATTCCTTGCTCGTCACAAACCCCTGTGAAATCCGCCTCTTACTGGTCTCCTTCTGAATCCATCAGTCCAAGACACCTGACCACAGGCCCCTGTTCCCAAAACAACTGAACACTATTTATGGAAACTGAGGTGCTCAAAGCAAGTGGCCCTCCGCAGGTGTTTCCAGGCACCTTGGCATCCCCTGAAGTGCTTCAAACGCTACTCGGTGAAAAAGGGACGGTTGGGAGAGGGAATTTGGTAAAGCGGTTTTAGGGCTTCAATACTGAGTGCCATCTATGATTCGGCCATTGGGTTGGGCTCTTTCATGGTTGAAACCTTTAAACGTGACCTTCTCTTGTGGTGTTCTCAACTGAGACAGGGGACATTTCAGGAATCACAAGTTCCATTGTAAATGGAACAGCTATGGGTTAAATAGGATTCCCTTGGCCAAAGTCTCAGGTTCTTTCTGCTGTTCTAATAATGGCTACCGTCTACTGAGCATCTGTAGGCAAGATGGCATTCGCGTTAGAAAAGTGAACCTCTGGCACTGTTGGTGTGCATGCAGATTGGTGCAGCCAATGTGCAAAACCGTATGGAGTTTCCTCAAAAAATTAAAAATGGAACTGAACTGCCATATGATCCAGCAATTCTACTTCTGTGAATATATCCAAAGAAACCTGAAACAGTAATTTGAAAGAATATCAGCATCCCTATGTTCATTGCAGCATTATTTACAACAGCTAAGATTTGGAAGTAGCCCAGGAGCCCATCAGTAGTTGGGTAGGTAATACAGATGTGCTACATTTCCACAATGAAATATTGCTGGACAGCAAAGGAAGGAAATCTTACCTTTTGTGACAGCTTGGATAGATCTGGAGAGCATTATGCTCAGGGAAACAAAATAAACAAAATAAACTAACAAAATAGAAACAGACTCATAGACACAGAGAAGGGACGGACAACTGTCAGAGGGGAGAGGCATTGGGGGACTGGGTGAAATAGCTGAAAAGATCAAGCAAAAATAACCCAAACCCTCCTAGACAGTGTGGCAACTTCCTAGGGGAAGGGGGGTTGGGGGCAGGCAGAAGGGGGTAAGAGGGTAAAGGGTGACAAACGGTGACTAAAGAGTCTTAACTTCGGGAGGTGAACACACAATACGGTATACAAGATGTGTTACAAAGCTGCACACGGGAAACCTATATAGTTTAGTAAGCAATGTCAAGCCAGTAAATTCAGTAATTTTTCTTAATGATAAGGGCATCTTCAAAAGAGCTCTGAGGTTGCACCAGAGTCTCTGGAGTTGGGAGGCCCGCACTGCTGGCTCCGCTCCACGACTTTCTCGTCTGCGGCTCTGGACAATTCCTGACCCCCCTGCATCTCACGTTAGATTCCTCAACCATAAAACACAGCAAAGGCTAACGTTTGTTGGGATGTTCTCTGTGCCGAGCCCTCTTCCAAGCACTTCATAAATATTACCCCATGAACTTCTCCAAGATTCTGAAAGGTGCGTCCATTTCCCACACTTGATGCTACTAATACATGGCAGGAGTTGGGGCAGCAACCAGGCTTGTCTGAGGCGGAGCTTTCCGTTTTCCCCACTTCTTCACAGGTCACCACCAGGCCACACTTGGGATCAACAAACAAGAAGAGGGATCTATTTCTGAAGCACCAGTCACCCCATTACTTCTCAATTCTTCTACGCCAGATCTCCCATTCAACATGAAAATCGAACTGCTTCAGAACCCTCCTGTGGAAAACACTTTGTCTCTTCCACACACTAACTAATGTCCTCCTTCCTCCCACAGCCCTGCTCTTTCCCGCAGCATTTATTGCCCATACCTCACAATCTGGCACTCAGTTACACATGCTATAAAATCACTCTTCTTAAATGTAAATTTTATGTCCCCCAAAGAGGCCATTACCTCCTGGAGGTCAGGAACTGTATCTTACAGAATCAAGGAATTGGACAAGTTATTATATTCTTTTACAAAGTTATTTTTTTTAAAGAAGCGGCACTCTTTTCAAAAGACACCTTATTAGAAATCTCAGCTCCTCTGCCTGAGCCCAGAGGGCAGTGCTGAGTGGTGACACGCACTCAGTGAGCCGGTGGCCACGGCAGAGCCACGCTCTCCGTTGCCTGAGTCTCCCCGAGGGGTTGCCTCGCTATGGAAACCCTGGTCTTCTCTGTCGCCGTCCCGTGTCTCTCTCTGTCACGGCCACAGTCCAAAAATAACTGGACCAACCACTTTGAACCTGGTTGGCAACCTCGCCAGAAGGGCCTCTGAGAGGTAGGGCCTGGCTACTGGATCGCCTTCCGGGATCCACAAAGAAGGAAGGAGTCACGATAAATTCAAGTTCCCCTGATTGTCACGTCAGCCGATCAAATTCCGCAGCAACGTGATGAAGCGACACCACCCACTTCGTAGCCTCAGTTCAGACCCATCGTCTCTGGTATGTCGATGAGGATGAAAAGCATCAGCACCGGCAAGTCATAAACGTTAAAAAAATGTGACCCAGTGGGATGATGGCAGGCTTCAGAGAAATACCACCGTGTCGTCTTTGTTCAGCATTTTCTGTTCTCTAATACTGAATAACAACTTTTTGATAATAAAACATAATGCAGATTCATTGCATTGTATTTCATTCCACAGAACATTTGGAAAATATATATAATGTAAAGAAATAACATCATGTATAAACATCCATGCACAGATTCTCTGTTAATTATTTATTTGGGGGACTATCTGTCCATGTGTTTCTATGTGTCTGTGTATGCGTGTGTATGTGACTACATATGTGTTCATACATAATTTTTATATTTTTATTATTGCAATTGGAAAATAGTATACATATTGGTTCAAATCTCATCATACTGTATGGTGAGAATTTTCCACTGACACTGAATAGACATCAAAACATTATTTTAATATTCCTCATATTCTAACATATGGATGTATTGTAATTTATCTCATCGAACTGCCATTAATCCCTATGTAGACTGCTTCTAGTTTCTTTTGCTACAAATAACAAATGGAAAAAATGGTGCCAATAAAAATCTTCTCACATAAGTAATTTTAACGAATTGTTTCCTTGGAATAAGTTTCTATAAATAAATATTTCTAGGTCTTCTGATATATACTGGCAAAACATCCTCAAGAAATGTTTTGTCAATTTACATTCCCATCTGCAACGTATGAAGGTGCTTATGTCCTGAACCATGTCCAGCAGTGGGTGATTGACATATATGTAAATACATATCTCTATAGCTACACACTGATAGTCAAACACATAAATTTAGTATAATTAGTATATAATTGCACTTATTCTAATTCTTCTGAGCTTGAAATAATGTTTTCAACGTTGTAAATATAATAGGTGCTGTTGATTACCTATGCATTGTGGATACACACACACACACACTCACACATACACTCACACTCACACACACATACCCCCCTTCTCTTGACTAGAACTCAAATTTTGTTTAGATGTAAGTTAGAAAAGCACTGTAAAGAAAGATGGAGCCTGCCGCAGCCACAGAGATAAATGTTGATTCAAGATCATTCCACTCGCCTCTGTAAGGTATATTTTATTAATAGGTATATTAAACAATTTCGTCCAATGAGACATGAAAACAAATATGCTGGAATGGACTCCTGCTAAAGTCATTCTCGGTCTTAACGAAGGACTCTAGGAAGGAAATGTTTTTTTCCTCAGCCTTGGGGAAATGGTTAAGTCAGGGTGTGATGCTGAGAGCTGCTTCAGCCATGTTGAGACCGTGAAGGGAGCTAGATTGTTTCAAACCATCGTGCCGAAAATAACGAGGTAAAAAGCTGGAAAGAGCCTGTGTTCTGGTGTCAGGAAGCAGCTGAATGAACTAATTCTAGAAACACTGTCTCTAGGCTTTTTTGTCATCAGTGGATAAATTTATCATTTCAGCCAGTTGAGTCCGGTGGGGGGCGGGTTTCAGATAAAATCATCTGCACTGATGTGCCTACATTGTCTCGCCTCAACTTTCATCGAGGCTGTGAGAATACATAGAGTTTACTGCTGAAGAACGTAAACAGCTTTCCAATTCATGGAGTAAATCAACAGCAGAGCCAAAGCTGGCCACCAATAGCATTTCCACACTAGATTTTAACCACGAGAATTTAGAGTTTTCATTCTGTCCCAAGAATTACTCATGTATTTTACCAATTATCTTGAGAAAAGAAGCTAAATTCAAAGACACTTTTCTATACTTGGGAAAGTATCAAAATAGATACGCATTTACGAAGTCTTTGAAATGGAAATAAAGCAGGTAAGCTAGCTCACGGGGTTATCGAGGAGAAATGTGCACTCAGTGTGTTGACGCAAACATGGATGTCAGCAAACGTGGATACAAGCGGGGCTGCGAGAGAGAGGGGCCTACCATGCTGCAAGTGCTGAAGCACCCGAATCCAACTCCTCCTTCTTGGGAAAGCTTCATTATGATTCTGAGCAAACAACTCCAACAACAGAGTGTACGGAAATATTAACAAGCCTTTTATGATGAATTGGGTCAAGGGCAACACAGTACTTAATAGGTTTGTGCACAAACACCCTGGGGGCAAGCTCCATCATTCATCCGAGGAGCTGTGCAGCAGCCAATTTGGTTTGGATCTTTTACAGTAAGATACGAGCTGGAATAAAAGGGAACTGCACTTGAAACCCAACAAAGACTCCAAACACGGGACCAACCCTTCAGACTCATTTTCATCCTGAAATCTCAAGGGAAGTCCCTTTGATATCCTTCCTAAGACATATTTGCTGGCTTTAATCCACCTTAGCATTATTTTAACACTGCTCTTACTCAGTTCAATAAATATTTGGTCTTCGGCTTTCCAGACTACAGACAGAAAAGGGAAATTGCCCTGGAAAACCAAACATCCCATGAATTTCTAGCCCACGATCCCTGTTTAAAGTGGCCTCTTATTTTTTCCTGTTTTCTCCTTTTGTTGATCTTGTTTCTTTCACATGTGATGGGCAGAGGAGCCCAGTCACAAGGCGTATATGCATGTAATGAAGCTTCTTTAATTCCTTCACTTCAACTTAATGAATGGTTCTGAACACCTATTCCTTCTGGCTAGTGGAAACGTCGTCTCAGTCATTTTGAGGATTCCTTGCTTCTATCAGGATGTGGCATGGCTCTAGAGGATTCCAAATGACTGAGACATTGGCAGAGAGAGCCATCTGGTTCTTGGCCCATGGAGCTCACAGATCACCATGGAGATTCCCAATCACCTCAGGGCTCTGTGAGGCTTCGCAGCAGTCACGTCCCAGCAGAAGGTTTAGGCCCTCATCGTGAGGTCGCAGGGGCACAGGCCTCGCACAGGCTTTCTCCCTCCAGGGTCGACATATCCCAGAGCCTGGACTTGGAGGCAGGGCCCTTCCTCCAGGCACCAGCCAGGTCTCTACTCTCAGGACCTCCGGAGCATCCTTCTCCAGTCCACACAGTAGAGCTTCCTCCTTCTGACTGCTTCTTCCTTCTGACTGCCCCCTGGTATTCTCTCGAGTCTCCAACCCATTCTGTTCTACAAAAGCAGTGGCTCTCAGCCGTGACTGCAAGTGAGAATCACCCGGACATTTCAACAAAGACACTAAAGCCAGGTCACAACAGTAGACCAAGTGAAAATCCAGATTTCGAGATGCAGGTCTCAGGTGTGCACTTTTTGGGGTGGTGGTGTTTATTTGTGTCCTAAGTGAATATAACCTAAGCTGAAGGTTGAAAACCTCTGTCCTAAAGAATCAGGATTTTGGAATCCTGCTTGTGATCCTGTTGCAGGCCTCCTCTGAAGGGAGGGAGAGCCACAGAGTCGGTTCTTTAAAACAAGGAACAAAATAAAAGCATGTGCCAGCCAGGCAGCCAAAGAAATCCAAACAAAAAGCAAATGTCTCCTAACAATCATCAGAGTTTAGAGTTGGGTTTTGAAGTAGCCAATAGTACATGTCTTATTTTGACTTTTCTAACTCAACATACCAATACATGTTGTCTGGTATCTTTAATAAAAAGTATTTTTGCATTCTAAAGCATTTGACACAGTGTGTTTTTCACTAAAGTAAAAGCAGTCTACATGCTATGTGCTTGAAAAAATGAGGATAATCAGTCATTTACCAGCACACTCTCTTAAGGTACAGAATGTCCTGTTTTAGCTCCATTTTGCATGTCTCTGCTTGGTGAGAAAGCATCAGTTAGCTCATATTTGAAAGAGGTCCGTATTTCATCAGCCTTAGCAAGAAAGCATTTTCCAGAGAACTCATCTGAAATTTCTAACAGCCAATTTTCACTCCTAAGTCTTTACACTGCTGCCTAACCTCTTTTCATTACAACTATTTAATTTAAACCATTAAATTGATAGACGATTATATCTAACTCTTTAACTAAGCCTGCTTGGAGTATTTCAAACATATACTTCAAGCTTTTCCCCATGTCAATATCAAGAAAATAAAAATCCTTTCAGCAAGGTAATAAAAATCACATGGGATATTTGTTAGCTCACTTGTTCCCTTTATTTCTTACCTTCATGGCAAGTTTTTGGCATAAAAATGAATGCTTACCCATTACTGTCAAGTACCTGTCTTACTACTGCATGCTTCTGTTGTAAATCACAAATACCCTCCTTTAAAGCTGCCTGAATATCTAACTATAACATCTTATCAGACAGCCTAAACACGGAAATTTACAGGGAGATAAACGCAAGGCGGAGACCACTAAATCAAGTAGCTTGACCATTCCAAAAATAAAAGGGTAGAGAGAAAAGAACCCCCATCTCCGTTTCAAGCACTCCTCAGTTTCAAACTTCACAGAAGAGCAAGAGCAACTCAAGGGTCCCTCATAGCAGAGAACACACACACCAATTCCAAGGCCACAAACTCGCTCAGCGTCAAAGGACGGTGTTTTGGATTGCACCCTTTCAAAGGCCACAGGAAACTCCCCTACGAGAAAGTAGGAGTCTCCTCGACAACAAGTGGCCGTGACAAGGAATCCCCAGGTCCCAGGTGTAAAATAATTACCTTAGAGCACATTTTTTAAGTTCTAGATAATTATCATCCATGTTGATCTCTCAGAACTTTGTTATCCCTGAGATAATTTTTTTTTTTTTTTTTACCTTTTAACTAGGAAAAAGCTAAAGCTTCTTTTCTGTTTGATAAATTGCCTTTCCCCGCCAGGATGATGCTCCACATTTACTGCCTCAGGTGTGGTTTTTCGGAAAGGACTGCTGTTCGTGCATAGAATTGGAAAAGGCTGTTTTATAATTTCGTCTTTGGATTTTGTCAAGGACCCACAACTATGGGAGGTTAAACACCTAATAGTTATCCCAACTCTACTAAGATTTGAAGTGAGGTAAATTTGGTGAACACTAGCCCATTTTTTATGGTGACCGAACACTTGAGTTTTCTCACTTGGAGAAGTTGTGTCACACACACGGAACTCCCTGAGCACACAGGCCATTTGCCACCAATCTCAGTGGCATATTACATTCGTAAATGCATACTGGTTACAAAAATAAAATGATGGATGAATAAATGAGTGAATGAATGCATGCATCAATTATTCAATAAATCAATGTATCACCAAAACTGATGTAACTCTGGGCTCACTAATTTTTAATCAAATAGAATTTTCCAGTATGACTTCGAAAACATGAGTGTCAGGCTAAATGGTACACTAAAAAAATGGGGGGAAATGACCTTGACGTACTTGAAAAATCAACTACACGGTGGCGGCAGATGCTGTGATCATTGGGGAAAAGGAACATCGATGGTAAGAAATGCTGTGCCAGGAACTCAGGGCAAACAAAGGGTGCCTTCAGGCCTGTCTATTTCTCCCAGAAAATTGTCTTCTGGAAATGAAACATTGAAAAGACACAGCTGCAGACATCTATTATACACCTCATTTATTACACTGGCAAATAACCACTTAGGGGAAGAAGTGTTCTCTGCCAATAAAGAAATGACAGCGATTAGAGGTGGGGAGCGACTCTATCATAGAAAATAAAGAGAACATTTGGCCAAACTAGCTTATGTTCAGAGCAGAGTTCTAGTCTACCATGAAAGTGTCCAGTGGAAACCCTTGAATCTGGTCTAGAAGAGAAATTAGCACCAGGGAGAACGCTTGTCTCTTCAGTCTCCTCATTCCCATCAGTATTTTCCACTATAAAATCTCAATGTCCCTCGGGCAATGCATGCTACCACATCTTGGTCAACTCCAATAGCTCCTCTTAGCTTGTAAAACACATCCCAAAGCCTCCATCTGGCAAAGCACCTTTTTCTTATTGCATCTTGCTTGTACTTCCATCATAGCCCTTAATACAATGTGCTTAATATCACAATTATTTTTTGAGATTAATTTCCCCATCACGTTGTGAACTGACGTTTAAAAAAGGGTTATTTTCATCAGTAACTCCTCATGTCAAAGGGAACAAAAGTTGTTGAGAATGCATTAAGTGTCTGTCACTATGGTATTCATTAGCTCCATTCACCAAATATTTCCAGTTCCTTACCCTTCTAGGCACAAGGCAGGACTGCATTCCCTTGTCCCCTTGTAGTTGGTCGGGCACCTGTGACTAGTCTAGTCAATACATTATGGGTAGAAGGGAAATACAAGTGTATCATCCCATGGTGAGAACATTTAAGGGTGGACACAGACCATCCAGGCCCTCTTCTTGCTGTCTTGGTGGCAGCAACGTTCCCAATAGTGATTATTTCATCACCTTGTATCCCAAAGTAATTATGGCAAGTTTCAGCATCCCTCCTATTGGCCACTGATAGGCATAATGCACGAGCAAGAAATAAAGCCTCATTATTTTCAGTCGGTCATAATTGGGGTTATTTGTCACTGCAGAACATCCTATCCTGACTGATTTAAGTACCACGGTAAATATTTTCACATATATCATTTTATTTTTATAAAAACCCATAGGTATAGTATATATAAACAGTATTTTATAAATGAAATTTAGAGAGATAAATAATGAACCTAAGGTCAAATGCATTCATTCATTCTTTCATTTAATAAATATTTATTGATCGCTGCTCTCTGCCAGGTTCTGCCCTAAGTAGCCAAGCTAGTGTAGGGAATAAAAGGGAAAAAGGTCTCTGTTCTCAGAGCTTACATTCTCAAAGAAAGAAAAATAAATTCATAAATCACATACAAAAATAATAAAACTTCAGACAGTGATAAGTTATATCCAGAGAATTGAAATCAGGTGATAAGACAGAAAAATGGGTGGATAATTATGTTAATCAGAAAAAGCCTCTCTGAGCTGATCACTTTGACGCTGATATCTGAATGACAACAAAGAGCCAGTCAGGCAGCTATCAAGAGGAAAACAGTGCTAAGAAGGAGCACCGTGCATGCAAAGGTCCTAGGTCAGAACAAGTTTGTTGAATGGGGGAAAAAAGGTCAAAAGTCAGGGCAGCCACCCCAGAATGGCAAGGATGGAAATGTACAAGATCAAGTGAGAGAGGCAGAGAGCAGAAATGCCTTACAGGCTTTAACATCAAAAGAAAGAGAAACAGTTTGATTTTTCTGTGCAATGGGACACCACCTGAGAGTTTGAAGCAGATTGGTATAATTTCTGCCTTAAAAAGTGTCCTCTAGCTGCTATGACAGGAGAGAGTCCTAGTGGCAGAAAACTGGGGCAGGAAGTGCAGTGCGGGGACCACTGTAGCAGGGGTCCAGCAGTCTGGTGGCATAGGACATGGACAGAAGAGGTCAGACCCAGGGCAGGGGACGGAGAGCACAGTCAACAAGACTTTTGCGTGGCCTAAAAGCGCAGGGGCAGGAGAACAAAAGGAATCAAGTGTAACACCTAGATTTTCTGGCTCAAAAAACTGGGTAGATGGTGCATTTATTCGCTGAGATGGAGAAAACTGGAAGAGGAGGAGGTTTTCAGAGATGGGAAAAACATCAAGAGTTTTGTCTTACACATGTTGAACATAAAATGTCTATGAAATATATTTGCATAGATGTCAAGTTGACCATGTGATTCAGAAGCTCAGCAGAAAGATTAGAACTAGATAGAAACGTGTTATTGACAAAAGCACTGTTAAAAGTCCTAGGATGGAACAAACGGATCTAAAAAGACTACGGAGGGGAACACGAGAACGGGGACAGGGCAGAGCTTATGGCACTCTGACCTAAATTGCTAGGAGAATGGGCAAGCGTGACCACTGAGATAGAAGGGAAATCGGGAGAGATGATGTCTCAAAAGTCAAGAAAAGGATGTGTTTAAAAGAGGAAGGCGTGCTCAGCTCTGCTAAATGCTGCTGAGAGACCACAGAAGATAAGAGTACTCCACTTAGCAACGTGGAGTTCGTGGTGACCGTGACAGGTGGAGTCTATGGCGACCGTGACAGGTGCGGTCTCTGCAGCACGGTGAGCCCAGAAGCCTTGTAGGACAGGGTTGCAGAGGGTATGAGGGGCGTAAGTGTCAGGAGGACAATAACCCGATGCAAATTGAGAAGCTGTGCTGTGCATAGAAGCAGAAGAATGGGGCAGTAAGTAGGAAGCAATCCGGGATCAGAGGAAGATTCCTTTAAAGAAAAAGATCTTACTCCCAATACTATGACCTGTGAAATTCAAAGCCCTCATCAATATTTCTGAAATTTCTGGGAGAAGGCTGTGGTGTAAGTGACGCGTGTGGGCATGAGTTATCCTGGGGCACACTTTATAATGGTTACCTCTGCCTCTGAGGCCTCAACGTCTGTACACATAGGTACCACTTCTGTTGCCCACCATGTCAACCACCACTCCACTGCGGGGGAGAGTCTTACCTAGTGCTCAGGGTGGTTGACTTTGCTGGAGGTTTTGAAGGTTACGAGAAGACTTGCATTGCATACTGAATAGCAAAACAAGGAACAGACCTCACGTTAAATATTCCTACCCTTCAAAATCCGTTCAGTTTTCCTTCCTCTGGGCCTTCTTCACTGGCTGCCTGATCTCCTTAGCACCCAGCCTTCTGCTCTGACTGGTTCTTCCCTCCTTCCTCTTGTTTGTCTCTCTTGTGTTCTAACTTTTCTGTTCCCTCTCAGACAAAATATGCACACATAAATAAAACAAAATGTGTGCGTGCGTGTGTGCCTATGTGCATACAGGTATTGTCCTGCAGAGCTGCGTGGTCTTTTTGGAGGAGGGAAAAGGAGCGCTTTGGTACCCACTTCTAGCCACAGCCCTGCCTTTTACTCCAAGTAATGCAGTTTCCTTTCTAAAAGTAAGTCTGGAGCTAGTTCTTAAAATAATTCATGTTCCATCTGGTCCTATGCACACACCACCAGACAGAGCACCTGTCCTTACTCGTTAGGGGTTCAACAAGCCCCAGCGCCTGCCTGCCTGCCTTCCTCAGTGAAAAAATAAAAGTGGCGGTGGCATTCTGATGTAATTTCAACAGGGCCTTTCCACACAGCAGGGCTTTAATCAAGGTTTATTGAGTTGCGTGATGCCATGCTGCTACGTTGGGAGGGCATTCACTGGTTCCTTCCAGTCTTCCAGTTAAAATAAGTCAAGGCATTGATTTACTATTAAGAACAGAGAAATAGTCATCTATAACTTCACATACTTTTAAATTGTGTTTGTGTAGAGGTCCAAAAGATTTCCACTCCCTTAAAATGTTGAGATCTCAGCACATTTATATAGTCTCTTTTTTTCCTCTAGGAACTTTAGTTATATTGTGTAAAAGACAGATAAATGAGATTTGGCCTCTATGGATGCCAGAAACTGCCATCAGTCTGAGATCACCAGCCCCTTAGTTACAGAATAGTAACTTATGAATATACAACAACCCAGGGCAAAGGTATTGGAGCATACAAACATTGCTTCCCTAACTCTTGCAACTCTTTGCTCTTTTCAGAAGGTCACTCAGAAAAAAATACATTAAGAAAAGAGTGGTATTTCCTTCTGAGTGAAGAATTCATCTTTTATAATGCCAATGGTATCAGGATAAGGAGAAAGATGCAGAAGTCGGGAAAAGGTACAATGTGACTAAAATCTTAGAGGTTTTGGGATGCTCATGTAGAGAGTCTGACCAAGAGAAGGAATACTCAGAATCTTCTACCACCCTTAACCAACTTACTGTTCAAGACTCCACAGACGTGACTGGAGGTAGGATGGAAGGTAAACCAAATGGCCCACAAAGCCAGCATTACTCACACAAAGGCACCAACCACAGGCCCTGGAGTCCCCGTTTAGTACCGACAGCCCAGTGATACAGGGAGAAGAGGGGGCAAACTGACTGTTAGCATATCAATCAAAAGTGTTGGCTAGCTCCCATATGCCCAGTCTCTGCCCACCTAGCACTCCTGCTTTTGCTTTGAGTTTAATCCTTGTCTTTCCCAATGAGGGAACAAAGTACATTTTCTTATATACAAAAACATTTCATTATGATGGAAAGAAATAGTTCAATACAATTTAGAACTGATGGCTCCAAGTCCCTCAATATTATTAGAGGCAACTGGGACTTCATTCCCAACCACACACCCATGCACACATGACCTCACGCACAGGCAGAAATGCTGGGAGTGGAAGTAAATTGTGCAGATGAAATTTCTTTATTGCTTTTTTCTCGAAAGGCAAGGGTAAAATATTTCAAGAGAAGGACTACTCAGGCCAAAATAGTATTTAGTGCACTTGACGTTAAGTGGAACAACACAGCTATGAGGCAGAAAAGGGGTTGATCAGCTTCCCAAAGCTCACCTGTACAAGAGAAGTCATCCACGCGAATGTATCCTGGGACACAGTCACAGCGATATAAGCCAGGCAGGTTGACACACACAGTATTGGCATGACAATAATGCATCTTAGCTGCACACTCATCAATATCTGAAAGTGGGGGGAAAAAAGCAATATCATGGTTAGTAGGATGATGAAACTGGAGGGTAATCATCTTCCAATGACATTCAGAATGTGAACGCCCATTGAAACCAAGAGAAAAAGCAAGATGCATTAAACACAAAAGCTTAAGTGTAAGTCCAGCTGGTGCACTAGATCCAATCCTGAGCAAACAGTACTTCAAGAAAGATGCATGGTGTGATGCAACCCTTAAAAGCCCACGAAACATAAAGACTGAATGTATTATTATTAATTTCTCACAGTGGAGTGAACTTGATTTCATGTCCAAAATCAAACGGTTCTGTGTCCAGTGATACTAATTAATATTTATTAGGTAGTATTTATTTATTAGGTAGTATAAGTAATATTTATTAGGTAGCCACTGTACATGGTATCGCTGTTATCAGCAAGATCAAGGGAATCCATCCCCTCTCTGCTTGTGTGAGTTACTAGACAGGCTTTAATCCATCTGTTACAAAATGATGGTGCAGCCAGTTTCTTCCACGTTGCACTACAGACAGCAGCTGCTGTCTAATGCAAATGCATGTCTTTCATCTCTTGACCTGGAGATCCATCCCATGTGATAGAATAATGGGCTGATTCAACAAAAACATCTTTTTCTCTTTAGAATGGAGGTCAGAACATCACCTGCTTTCTCATAAAAGTTCACAATAAAATGACTTCAAGTTCAGTTTACTTGGACTGCTTATACATGACGGCTAGGGAGTGGGAAAGACAGTAACTCGGCATGGAAATCCAAGACACAAAATGTGAATTCCAGCTCTGGTTCTGCTACTTACTAGCCTGTGACTTGCAGTGAACCACTCTGAGTCCCAGAACCCTCATCAGCTTGTCATAAGGGTCAGTTAGGAACCTCCTGCTTTGAATCTTTAAATGCATTATCTAATTTAATCCACATACAATTCCGTTAGTGAGGTATAGCACTGCCCTCATTGTACAGTCTAGAAAACTGAGGCTCAGGGAAGTTAAATATTTGTTACTAAATCATCCTTTTAGAACACATTATGACCAACATTTGACCATTTGAACTCAGAAGTAAATCTCTTATTTACTAGGATTTCACTTCATGAAAGCACCTGTAAAGTGAAAATCAAATAAAGTGTCACTATTAATACTATCATTGAAACACTGATACCCTTACTCCATGTACAGGAGTTGAGAATAAAAACAGCTACCTTGAGTCACTAGAAAGCTCACTTGCCAACTTAAGAGTATAAGTAGATATTCTTTTTGGTGCGAAAGATGTGTCGGCCTATAAATAAAAGTCACTGTGGAGTAATCGAGTTCCATAGCTCAGCAAGACTTCCATAACTCACTCTGATTAGAAACCAAAGAGCAGAAATTAGTGAAGTCATTCATGCAGTCAAAAAGGGTTCTACCTGCACAATACCATGCCCTTCCAAAAGCGTTGAATCCAAGACAATGCATAATAAAAAACAAATGGACAATAGGAATGTCAGCACCGTATAAAATCACATCAAGTAAGAGTGTGGAGGGAACTCCCAGAAATTTGAGATGGGACGACAACCGCACAGGAGCACGAGATGGAACTCAGATCTTTCTGGCAGTCGAGGCATTAGAATTCTGTAACAAGGTGGCTCCCGGCCTTCCTTAAACACTTCGCTTCAGAGAAAAGCGGATACGAAAGTCAAGAGGAAAGTGCTTCGGGGAAGGAGTAATGATCAATTTTGTTACCTGCTGCTATGAAGTCGCGCAACATAAAGACAGAGCTAAACCACTGGCTTCGCCAAGAAGGTCGCTGCTGTCCTTGACCCAGTAAGCATAGTTTTGGGAAAGGAAGGGGACAAAGCTTGACTGGAGCCAATTAAAGGAAAAACGGAATATGAGGGGGTAGAGACAGGAAAGCAAGGCAAACCTTTTGAGATATTTGCCCTTAATGAAAAACGGGTAGTAGCTGCAGGGAGGCTGGGTGATGAGAGAGACTTGTTCAAAGATGGAAAATAGCACAGCGTGTCTGTGTGCTGTTCGAAATGATGCAGTGCCAGCAAAGGAAAACGGCGATGGAGAAGAGAGAGCAGGTCACTGCAGGAGCAAAACCCTGCATAACGCCAAGAGAGGTTGGTCTCCAGTGCACAAATGAGCAAGATGAAACCAAGAAATAAGGGAAGAGGAGGAGACAGGTGGGCATATTTGGTGGTGGGAAGTGAAGTAGTTCTCCTTTGCTTGTTTTTATTTCCTCAGCGAAATGAGAAGGGAGGGTAACATCTAAGAAGTAGGAGAGGGAGGAGGCACTGGATGTTTAGAAGGGAGAAGGTATAAAAAAGTAACTCTGGGAAGAGGAAAGGAGAATTCACCAGAGTGTGTAGGAGGTGCCCTTTGTGATCTGAGGTCATAAATGTTACCTGCGAGCAGGTGGCACGGTCACGTGTTTTTCTCCAGTCTCATTCAGACATTTGGGGCAAGTGTAGGGTCATTGAAGTTATAACCAGAGATGAGTTTTAGGCAAAGATAGTAGGTAAAAAGTGACACAGGGAATTGAGTACGTAAGAAATGAGGTGACGATAAGGACGTACCAATGGATCTCACTATTAAGGAGAACATAAGAAGGAGACAGGCCACTGAAATGGACTAGACGTGAACCTGGACACTGTGCTGCACTGCCTATATACTTTCTAGAACTAAAGAACTTAGTCTCCCAGCCAATGGGAGTTCTGCCTGCTAGTGACCTTCAGCTGTTAGCCTTCTAGAAAACCTGTCCTTGCTTAAAGTGTGTGGCTGAAAAAGGGGGCCACTTACTAACCTGACAAGCTCAGGGGAGGACTGCTTGGCAGCCGTACAAACTCAGAGACCTAAAGTAACTACATAGGATGGTCTGCACTGAAAACTTATTAACCAAAAGCACTTTATGGCAGGTAGTCATTTCCTAGTACAGTATCTTCCCTGGCATAAGTCAATTTTGAATTGTCTGTCTATTGTCTTTTTGCATTATGGAATGTCAAAGTTAATTTCCTTTTTCTGGCCC
>PVJI01014092.1:0-45406 GCA_004026765.1 Micronycteris hirsuta
TCCTCCCCCTTGGTTCTGTCCACATGCCCTCCATAGTGATTCCTGAAAACCCTTCTCCCCTTTGTCCCCTTCCGCCTCCCCCCTGGCTATTGTTAGACTGTTCTTAATTTCAATGTCTCTGGTTCTGTTCTGCTTGCTTTCTGCTTTTGTTGATTATGATCCAGTCAAAGGTGAGATCATATGGTATCTGTCCCTTATCACCTGGCTTACTTCACTTAGCATAATGCTCTCCAGTTCCATCCATGCTGTTGCAAAGGGTATAAGCTCCTTCTTCCTTTCTGCTGCGTAGAATTCCATTGTGTAGATGTACCATAGTTTCTTGATTCATTCACTTGTAGATGGGCACTTAGGTTGTTTCCAGCACTTGGCTATTGTGAATTGTGCTACTATGAACATTGGAGTGCATAGGTTCTTTTGAATTGGTTTTTCAGGATTCTTAGGGTATAATCCCAGTAGTGGAATTGCTGGGTCAAAAGGCAGTTCCATTTTCATTTTTCTGAGGAAGTTCCATACTGTTTTCCACAATGGCTGCACCAGTCTGCATTCCCACCAACAGTGCAGGAACAAGACAAGGTTGCCCACTATCACCACTTCTATTCAACATAGTTCTGGAAGTTTTGGCCACAGCAATCAGACAAGAAAAGGAAATAAAAGGCATCCAAATTGGAAAGGAGGAAACAAAACTGTCATTGTTTGAGGACGACATGATAGTATACTTAGAAAATCCTATAGACTCCACCAAAAAACTACTCAATCTAATAATTGAATTTGGCAAAACAGCAGGATATAAAGTCAATATCCAGAAATCAAAGGCATTTTTGTATAACAACAGTGAAACAGCAGAAATAGAAATCAGGAAAAAAATCCCATTTGATATAGCAACAAAAAAAATTAAAAAAAATACCTGGGAAGAGCCTTTAAAATAGTAGAAATTTTACATCCTAAAATGAAATTTAGGTAGATTAGCAATAGTGTAAGTGGGAAGTTTGTAAAGCAGTTCCCCTGGATTTTCAAACTACTTAGAGCAATGACTATTATTTGAATAAATTATCAAGAGTTTGTACAACTAAGTTTTTCTACTTAAGTGTATTTTCCTCAATCACAAATCCAAGACAATTCTCACCTTCACAAAACAGATGCATAAGAGAAAAATAAAGATTAAGCTTTCTCTCTCCCTCTTAACCCCAATCCATCCAATGTGACATATTTTAGAAAGGTTGAAACAATTTCATGGCTATGAGTATACTGTTAATTTGGATTGCATAAACAAGTACAATATTATTACTGTCACAAATGTAATAAAAACAAGGCAATTCTTACCGAAGGAAGGTGACTCCCTTCCATCCTCTAGTCCCGAATCCCTCTCTCTGTCTCTCTTCCTGTGTTTATGACCACGATGCCTATGACGTCGATGGCTTTTCCTTCCTCCCAGGGGCACATGAACTCCAATAAATAGTGTCCGATGACCTTCATCAGAAGTAAAAGCACAAATTAAACTTTAAATTATTCACAGAAGATGATAATTTACATGTTAATAGAAACAGTTCATTTAATCCAGCACATAGTTTTTGTATTTATGATGGGTATAAATCTTAGGGGCTTGGTACTGTAGTTTGGTACTATATCTATTTAAGTATATCACAGGTCGTCACAAACATTTACAATATTAATTATTTGGTTATATATTTTATAATCACCATTAGTTTATTAACGACCAATCTCTCTGTGTCTATTTCGCCAGTTTATAATTATACTATTGTCATTTAAAAAATTCATTCTATTTCCTACCTACCCTCAACTAACCAGTTATCTCATTGGTTCCTTTCCCTTCAGAGTTAAGTGTCTGAAATGATCAGTCTTTAATAAACCAGATTTCACCAAGGTCTCTATAAATGCCAAGTCCTGTGGAGTGTTTTCAGCTCTACTGTTCCCATCTGTGGCATTTGATATCATTGGCCACTTTCTTCTCTGTGACAACTTTCTCTTGACCCTCTTTCTTCCTCCTGTGTTTTATTTGTCAGTTTCCTTTGATGGTGTTTCTTCCATTTACCCATTCAAGGTTGAGATCCCCAGGACTCTGTCCTTGACCTCATGATTTCAACTAATAGATAGGTAGATAGATGGATGAATAGATAGGTAGATAGATAAATAGATAATCACATGTATTTTATATATAAATATTTTTACATATTTTATATATACATTTATATATTTAATAATGTATTAAATTATAGGCTCTGAGACCCATATCTTGGCACTTGAAACTCTCTCTCAGACTACAGACATCCTTCCCAAAGGCATGTCAAGTTCAGGATGTCCATGAAATTCATCCTTTACTTTGTTCCCCAAGTAATAACTATCTATCACCTATCTCAGTAAATGCACTATCTACCCAGTCATCTCAAATACCATCCAGTTTATCACTAGATTCTCCTTTACCTCTCTTGAATCCATCCCCTCTTCGACACCCCTAAAGCTACTGGCTTAGTTTGGACCCTGATTATTTCTCATTGGGACTATCAGAACATTCTCCTTAGCATTTTCTTTTCTAACTCCAATCTTGTCCCACCTCATCTATCCTGTACACTGATGGATTTTTTTTCTTCAAAAATGAAAATATGACTACATTATTCCCTGACTTAAACTCACTGGTTGCTCTCTGTTGCCTATAGGATAAGAATTTTACTACTCTATAAAGCCAACCAATACCTGACCTCTGCCTATTTCTCTGGCCAGGCTTCTAAACACACTCTGCCAGACACTACAAGATGGTACCTACCCTTTCATTTCTGAATTTTCCAGATTTTCTCAAATCTTTCTGCTTTTACTTAATGCTCTCTTATTCTTCCTACTGTATGAAACATCTTTGTCTCTCCTGACTATCTAATGAATACTTCTCTATATCCAAAGTCTCAGTTCAAGGATTTTAAAACTTTTTCACACCCCCTCACTCCAAACATAGTTGACCACTTTATCCCCTTAATCACATACACCAAAGCACAATGACTCTCACTTGTAATTATAGGCTTATACGCATTTTTTCTGTTGTGAATCTTCGCTAGGAAAGGCCCATGTATTCACTCACTTTGTATCTTTGGCACCTGACACAGTGCCTAGCATAGAGCATATACCTAATGAATGTTTACTGATATGATGAACAATTTATTTAGTGATATTATGCTAAGTATCAAGGATACAAATATAAATAAGACATTATTGCATTCTTATTTATCAGCAGGTTTTAGCTTTCCCAACCTATATAAAAAGTATGATACATTGCCCCTGGACATATGTATCAGAGTCAGTAAGGAGAAGATGACATCCCCTCACCCAAACAGACATGCATTAATCTCTGCAGTCAACACAACTGCAAATTTTAAACGTCATTATTTTCATGTAAATTGAACAAATAATCTAAAATGTATAAAGAAAAGCTTGAAAGAAAAATAACATAACATTTTAGGAAACTCAGATATCGAGACATACTACAAATATGAATCCTTAAAATAATTTACAAACTTTGGCATCTTAAACATTAGTAACTTCAAATTACTTGGACCATTACTACATTGTATTCCTCTAATACTGAAGGCTATTGACCAGGGAGGAAAGTATAGAGCAAGAAAGAAAACTCAGAGAGAGCCTTGCATAAAGTTAGCACTTAAGTATCAGAGAAAAAGAGAAAGCAAAGGCTTAAAAACAATAAAAAGATGAAATCACAAACTTCCAATGACGGACATGTGAGATTACATACCTGCTTTTTATCTCTACTCTGTCTGGGAACTGTCTTGTTGATCCCAAGTAAGGAAACAATTTCTCAACAGTAAAGTATTAATAAATTTTATCACATTAACAACAGGAAATGTATTAAAAGAGAGTGGAGGAGCCACAAAACATGAAATCTATAAATCCTAAGAAAAAAAATAAATGCTCAATGGGGAAAATAGGCAAGGAAAAAGCTCTTGAACAAGCATATAACAAAAGAGAAAATCCAAATGGGTAATAAATGTTAAGGAATGGTGCTCAACTCAGGGAAATAGAAATTCAAACCAAAATGAGATATCTCCATATCCTTATGACCTTGGCAAAAATTGAAATGGTTGACAATTCTGTATTTTGGTGTGATGCATACCAGTTTCTCATAGTACTAGTGGTACTTTACTAGTATACTATTGGAAGATCTACTTTGAAACACTATGTCATTTTCTATTGAAATTGAAAATAGCCATACTTTATGACACAGCAGTTTCTCTGGGCCCTAGAGAAATTCATGCAGATGTGTATGTGTGTGAATGCCTAAAGAAGCAGTGTTTGTAAAGACAAAACACTCAAAACCACCCAAAAGTCCATTAATAGAATATATAAATGCAGTAGGTTGCATTCAAACAATAGGATATATACAAAGATAATAAAAAAACTACAAATATGTGCAACAACATAGATGAATTTCACAAACACTATTGAGTACCCTTTATTAAGTATTAGAAACAAAAAAAACTATTCCAGGATGCATACACAGAAAAAGGTCGATAGAAAATCCAAAATAATTGTTATCTCTGACATAGAAGAGAGTAGGAGTTAGGATTGGGGAGAGTCACATGAGCAGCTTCTGCGATGCTTCTGTGATTCTATTTCTTGACATAAGTTTTCGCTTTATAAATGCTTATTAAACTTTATACATAAGCTTTCTGCACTTTTCTGTATGTATGCTTCACTTCACAATTCAAAAAAATTTTTAAAGAAGCCAAAGAAGAGTTTCAAGAAGGGAGCAGATATCAGTTTCTATACTATTGTATAAAGAATTCAAACAAGATTAAGACTAGAAATTAGCCATTACAGAGGAAAGTTAATGTTTATCTGAAATTTCTTGACCACATTTTGAGTAGATGGGGAAATAAGTAAAAATTGAAGAAGTTTAGACAGTGAATATTCCATAGAGTTGCAAATGAAGGCTTTACAGAGAGCTGGTACTTAAGCTAAACTTTAAAGATTGCTAAGGTTTCTAACAGTTGCTGATTAAGATAACCATTCCCAGACAGACAAAAATAAGAGACACCATGAAACTTGCTGGCAAAGCCCAAAGGGCCTAGTTGGTTGGGTGCAGCAAATGTTGACCTTGTTCATAGAATGTTAATCTGATGGGTCATTGCCAGAAGTAACATCCTAAGAAGTTGCTAAATCAAGGCTAAAATAAACAATCTGAAAACATCCAAACTTAATCAGGTAAGAAGAGGATGCCAAGAAACACAGCTGAAATGATGTCTTGAAGATAGTAAAGGCAAAGTAGATCAGGCTGAAGAAATTTCCTGAGGCAGAATCTTGCAGGGCTAATTAAAAAGTCAAGACATATTTGGGTAAATAACGATGAGTATAATTGATGGATTCTATAATAAACTATGTTCATCTTTGTTACAAACCGCAGACTCTCTTCCAAAGTGGCTATACCGTTCTGCATTCAAACCAGCAATGAATGAAAGTTCCTGTAGTACCACACCCTTACTCGCATTTAGTGTTGTCATTACTTTGGATTTTAGCTATTCTAGTGGGTGTGTAGTGGTAACCTTATTGTTTTAATTTGCAATTCCATATTTGCAAAATATGATGTTGAGCATCCTCACATATGTTTATTTACCATCTGTATATCTTCTTTGGTGAGATGTCCTTTCATATCTGTTCTTATTTTGTAATTGGATTATTTTCTTATTGTTGAATTTTAAGAGTTTTTTTATATTTTATTGATTTTTAAATTATTTTTAAATTTATTTTACCTTTTACTTTATTATATTTATTTTTTGTCTTTCTATATTTTAGATAACAGTCCATTATCAGATACATCCTTTGCAAGTATACTCTCCTAGTCTGTGGCTTGTATTTTCCTTTTCATAACTGCCTTACACAAAGTAGAAGTTTTAATTTTAGGGAAGTCCAATTTAATAATTTTTCTTTTACATTGTATGTAAAAAGTCATTACCCAATTGAAAGTCACGTAGATTTTGTCTTCTTTAATCTATAAGTTGTACAATTTTTATTTTTACATTTAGCTCTATGATTGATCCACTTTGACTTAATTATTGTAAAATGTGTAAGATGTCTCTAGATTCTCATCTCAATACCTAATTAACTTTCAGGTATTTACCCTAGTGAGTTGAAAATCAATGTCCACACAAAACCCAGCACAAAACTGTTCATATCTGTTTTATTCATAATTGTCAAAAATAGGAAACAGCCAAGATGTCCTTTAATAGGTGAATGAATAAACAATGGAGTATTGTTCAACAATAAAATGGAGCTATCAAGCACTAAAAGAAAGAACAAAAATGCATACTGCTAAGTGAAAGAAGTCAGTGAGAAAGCTATATACAATGGGATTGCAACTCCATGACATTCTGGAAAAGGTGAAACTATAAAGAAAAGAATAAGAGTTTGCCAGGGATTCAGGGAGAGGGGTGGGCCACGGTGAGGGATGAGTAGGTGGAACATGAGGCATTATTAGAGAAGTGGCACTATGCCGTGTAACACTATAATGGTGGAGACAAAGAATGAACCCCATTGTAAACTGTGGGCTTTAGTTAATAATAATCTATTACTATTGGTTCAGCAATTTTAAGAAATGTACCTCACTAATGCAAAATGTTGACAATAGGGAAAATGCAGGGAGGGGCATAACTCTCTGTACTTTCTACACAATCTCTGCAAATCTCAAACTGCTTTTAAGAAAAAAGTCTTTTAATTTAAAAAATTAAAGACTCATAGCTACTCATAGCACTGAGTAGCTATAAAGAAATTTATCTTATGAGAAAGCAAAAGCATGAACAAATAAGGGAACATTTGTGTCAGTGAGTAGATTACATGTAAGGGGGGAGGGCTAGCACTGTGTTCTTATGGTCATATAGTTTAGGAAAATTTGTGAATTTAATATACCTTCATGGTGAGGAACACTTGAGTGTGAACAGTTTGGGAAACTCAAAGGAAACAGAGCTGGAGATACATTTAGGTTGGTTTAAATGAAACATATTTATGTGACTCACAGCCACTTCCACGTTTGAGTAAGTTACTGTTACCTATCCTGGAGTAGGAATAGCTTCCAGCAATACTCCTAGCATCAACTGAGCCAAGCTCACCGAACAGCGTGACACAAAGGTTCAAGGCTAAAGTAGAGTCACAACATCAGAGGCATCACAATCTGGAAGCGTGTGGGCAGTGGAGAAGAAGCAAGGTTTCAATTGTACAGAGCCAGAGTTACTCTCTAGAACATTCTTCCAAATCTCACAAGTCATATATGCAAGAAACTTGATAGATGTTTTCTTAAATTTTAAGACCACCTTGTAATTCTTCATGAAATTGTAAGTAAGTTGTAAAGATGAAAGAAACCTTTCTGGACTATCATGAATACAAATAAATTTTAATTAATCATGATAAAGACTGGATTAATTTTCTATATTATCAACAGAAAATAATATTTTAAATGTTTGATATTAGAGGTAAAAAATGTAGGAAAAAAGAATACAGATGTATGTCAGGCAGTTAATTAAAAATATCATGTTTTTTCTCCAAATGTTATAATTGTGTACTTTTATGTTTTCAAATAAGTATTTGTTTAAATTTTTCCATTCTAAATAAAAATTTGCCCCTGTACCTAATTTATATTCAAATTTTAAATTATTTCTCTCAGAGAACCCAGAAAATAGCATAACCTTCAGGCTCCACAAAACCTAAATCTGCCGGTAATACCACCTGATGTGGCAGCTCTCCATCTTTGTATCTCCGACGCAAGCCTTTATCCAAACTCCAAACAAACATATCCAGTTGCTTCCCTGACACAATCATGGTATGGCCAAAAGACATCTTAAAATAAACATGTTCAGGACTGAACTCCTAATCTGCTCCCACTCCAACTCCCTCCAAAAAACTGCTCCTCCACAATCTTGTCCATCTCAGTTGATGACAAAACATTTTTCTAGTTGCTCAGACCAAAACCTTGGAACCTTTAAAGACTCCTCTTTTTTATTAAGCCCATAACCAATCAATAGGGAAGTCTGTTGGGACAACTTTCAAAATACATCCAAGAATTATTTCACTTCATCACTCTGGTCAGGGCCACATCATACCCAACCTGCGTTGTTGCAATAGCCTCGTAACAGGGCTTTTCAAGTCTATCTTTAGTCCTGGCAGTCTGTTCTAACACACAGCAGCTAATGTCATTCCCTTAAAAGCCAGTTAGATCATGTCATTCCTCAACCAAACCTCCTGATGCCATTCCATTTCATTCAGAAAAAAACCCAAGGGTTTTCTAATGTTTACACGGCTGTCTGTGATCTTCAGGCCCCATTCCTGTAGCTCTGATACCCCCTCCTGCTGATACCCCCTCACTCCCCTCGCAGCAGCCATGAGGCCTCCTTACTGTGCTCGCTGCCATCCTGGGAACTTCCCGCTGTCTTGTTAGTATATTCCAACTGGATAAATATACCTAGTACTTGATAGTCCTTGGTGCTCAACAATTTTTTATTGAGTATATAAATCTTTGCATAAATAGAGATATTTTAAGTAAAATATAAAAATAACAGACATACTGCATTATGCCAGTAAATTTTTTCATAAAACTAATGGAAACAAAGCTAACAGCTAGAAATCTCATCACAACAGTATTGAAACTACCACATTTGTGGTTATAAAGCCATAGAGAAAATATTTTCATGTTTCTGCACAATTAAATTATCTAAAGCAAAGAACAGAGGAATCTGGGTTAAAGGACAAGCTTCAGAAATTAAAGATTCACTGAAAAGAGATCCTTAAAGAGATACAGATGCATCTCCCAGATTTACATGTTTGCATTTCGAAGATAATGAAGCCCCAGATACTGTTTTATATTCTAAAGGGTTTAAACTGGGGCCTTCCCCCTTTTTCCTGAGATTTACTTATATAAGGGAGAAAAGATTTCTCTCCCTCTCTCAGTAAAGGAGGAGACAGCTATCTAGCAACTCCTATACAAATTCCCAGGTTCATAATCTCAGAGCTCTCCTCCTGTGTGTGTAACCTCACACTGAAGGGGAAGAATGGGGCAGGGAGACCACCGTGGTCATTGCTATGAGTAATAATAATAGCCTGCATCTGATCCAAAAACCTCATGTTTCCTTTTAGGACAAAATTAATATAGACATAAAAATTATCAATGGGTTTAGAAGTTTTCTACAAAGATTGTGTGAGATAATACAATAGATAAAACAAAAAATATTAAGCACAAGGCCTATAACATAGCAGATACTCATATTTGTTAGTTCCCTTTCCTTTTCATTGTCCTCACCTTCAGTGTCTTAAATGAATACAAAGGCAAAATAAAATTTTCCTGTCCTATTTCATTGTCTTCCTGCTTCTTTCTATATTGACAACTTTTTAAATCCCAACTGTAATAACCTGGCCTAAGGAACTAGAAAATGAGCTCAGATTCTGTGGAAAACAGTATTTAAATAAATAATTTTCCAGGTTAATATTACCATAAATTTTTCCTATATCATTATATCCAAAATTCAATATTAATTCTCATAGACATTACTTAAGAAGAAAAAATCAAGAAACTCAGTAATAAATGTTATTATTCTGAAATGACTTGGCATTTATTAAAACTAATCTAAATTATTTTTAAAGGTTAGGAATAATTTAAATTTATGATAAAGACAAAAATTTTAGTTTAAAGGGGGTATCCTTTCAAATGAGCATTTTTAAAATGAGTCAAAATAATTAACAAATTAACTTTATATCACATTAAAAACCCAAAAGTAATAAAAATACAGATCATTGAGATGTGAATATATTCTGAAAATATTAGGAAGAATGGAACAGTGATACTAAAAGCTTTTTTTTTTAGATATAAGCATAGAACACTAAATTTTATTCAGAATTTACCTGTATGTCAGTTGAGGGAAAATACAATTTCCTCAGTAGAAAAACAAAGGCTTCACTGAAGACAACACCGCTTTTTGAGCACAAATCTTGCTAACAAATCTTGGGTTTTGATATTTAAATTGTGTGGATATGACCTTGTTGAGAAGGTCCAGGATTATTGTAAATATTTTCACTAGATAAGAGATACCAGTACTAAAACAACTCTTGCTGTGGCTGTGGTCATAGCATCCTGTTTACAAAATGCAGAGAGGAAAAGGATGCATTTGGGGATGGAAATGTGATTTACTGTGATTAATAATAACACTAACAAACTATTCTCTTTTATTTAGCTGGCAGAGAAGGAGTCAAGCTTTCTGTTTTCTATGCAATGAATACAACACAGCTGGTACATAATTAGTGAGTTGCTACAGCCATTTTATTTAGGATGTGTCAATCATGGGAAAAGGTCAAGTACATTAAGCTGACTGAGCATGTGATCTCTTTAATTGCATGGAGAGTCTAACATTCGGAAAACATAACAAGGCATCATTTATCATAATATATCAAAAAACTCTAAGTCGAACACACATACTCTGCTGAGGGAAAGCAACAGAGAGAAAGAAAAGAGACCGAGAGGGTGTGAGTGACTGTGTGTGTGCAAAGCAAAGACATACTATTAGGCTACTGCCCTGTTGTTTCTTGCAGTTGTTTTGCTGAATGAGAAAGTCGAACACCAGTGCTGGTCAGAGTCACTCGACCAACGGCCATATCTGCAACCCGTACAAAACAAAGGCCGGCTGAATGTGGCTATTCTCTAGAGAAAACAGATATTTTGAAAGTGCCACAGTTGCTCATGAAAAAGCCATAGTTTAAAAAAAAAAGGTGTTTGAGATTTACAAGTTTAGAAGTTACTGTGACATATTTTCAAAAATACTATTCCCTGCAAGTTTATAACACTGTCTTGAGCAAAACAGCAACTATAATGCTTTATATCTTGGAAGAGTGTTTTTTTTTTTAACTTGGAACATAGTAAGCCTCAACATTTCTTGAATAAATGAATGAGTCCTAGCAATACGTATTTTCTAAGAAAAAAGGATAGGGGAACTCACAATTTTGATAGGTTATATGACAGGATATGCCACCTGCACTTAAAAAAGGATAACGATCCAACCATTGAGAGCTCAAATTCAAAGGGGACAGCAGCAAACAATACAAATAAAAGCAGTAAAAAAAATCTGCATTGAAGCTAATGTTATGTGGTACCAGGCTTTAAATTCTATAGGAGTTCATAATGGAATGAAACCCAGGATAACCTGGGCAAGCAAGGAAAATTTCTCGAGAACATATGACTGGAGCTGGGCTATAGTAAGTAGGTTCTAGATTAGTAGGAGAGTAGGAAATCTAGAAAAACAGGTAGTGTGGGCAAAAAAGAAAAGCTTTTAGAGGATATTGGAGCAGGGGGAAAAGTAGAGATAGGGCATCCATTTTTATAATGACAAAAGCTTGCAATTTCACTATTATTTTAAAACATTTTTTTTGTTTTATTTTGCAAGGAAGAGGGAGAAAAGAGATGGGCATATGTCCTAGGATACTTAAAAAATAAATACAAAAGAGAAGGTGGTATTTCTCACCTCCCCAACCTCATTTTAACTAAATTATGATTTCTGAATAGCCCTGGCACTTTGCTTCAGGGAAAAGAGCAAAAATGCAAAACTATAAAATTTTCCAGATTGAGTTTTGTACTGTATTAATTTGAAAGACATGCACATGTAGAAAGTGGCTTATTCAGGGAATCGCAGTTATGAAGGACAAAAAGGCTCGCTTGGAAAAACTGGAGTCGTTGGGGAGGAAACAGATTTCCGTGAAGACAGTTGCAGGGTTCGCCTGTGAAATTGAAGGAATTAAATAAAACATCTAAAAGCAAAGATGAAAAACACTTGTCATTCCTGTATGGATGTTTGCAAATAAGAAGTAGATGCTGTGGTAGATTTTATTTTTAATGGCCACAGTATCTTTTTGCAGCTGCTCCCATCAAGGGTAGAATCTCTTCTGCCAACCTGTAAATCCGGGCTTGGCTATGTGACTTGTTCTAACCTATGAGACATTAGCAAATGTGATAGAGACAGAGGCCTGGAAAGTACCTGGGCACTGGTTTTTCCCTCTATTGCTTCTAGGAACTTTTATGTCATCATGTAATCGGGTCTATGAAATATGTCTAATTTTATTTTACATAACCACCAGTAAGTATTCCCTTAGCACCGTACACTTCCAATAAAACTTTTCAAAATTCCAATTAAATAACTAATTATATTATCAGGTATATAAGGCCTATGATAGGATCTATTAGAGGCAAAATGTTCTGATTAATCTGTTTATATTTTTAGTATTGGGCATATTAAGAGCTCAGCAAGTATTTCTTGAATAATTAATTATTGAATCTTAACCACTTTACAACAGTTTATGCTGCAGTAGACTGAAAAATTTAAACACTGGCTCAAGAAAAATGGGCTTTGAGGAATGGGATTTGTATTGGCAAGTAAAATATAGACAGCATGCCTTGTGAAAAAGGGCAGTGCGGGAACACACGGGGTCCAGAGACAGGTATTAGCATACTTAATTTGTTTTCATCAGGAATAAACAGAATCATGTGTTATTTCCTTAAACATTCCTTGCAATAAACGTGGATTCATACTGACATATAGAAATGATGTTTCCTATTTTTCAAGATTTTTACAGGAAATTTTGGATGAAAACAATGACTTGCACACTACTATACACACGGGTAAGCTGGCAGCAGTCATGTGCTGAAGCCCTTACACAAGTTCTCCGGAGTAAGGTGTGTACATTTCTTCAAAGCTATATGTTCAGTGAAAACACTTTGATGATGTGAAATCGGCTCATAAAAATTGGCAAATGCCACAAATCAAGGCTGTGTGGGGGGAGGGGATGTTGAGAGGGAGGGTTATCAGAGAAACACTGCCTTATTGATCTGATCAATTTACCTTAATGAGGCTGACTTCACTTTCTGGAAAGATCCACTTTGCACAGTTCAGTAATTACATGGGTATTGAGTAAGTATCCACCTCTGAGTGGAGAATATAAAATAATCATTTTTGGTGAGGGAAAAGCATAGAGCTAAGATATTGGAAAGTGAAATTAGGGGCATCCTCCCTCCTGCATCCATTTTAATCCTCAGGTTTAGGTAAAATCCAAAGAGTCTATTAGGAAGAAGAGAAGCTAAACCCAAATCCTTTTGCTTTGAGAGTTGAAGTCACTAAACCATATCTGAATGAGGTACAGTGCTGTAAATGAAGACAAGCAGGAATGGATAACATTCACCTATTTCTACCCCGATCTGGAGGAAACACCACCACTGGGAAGAGAGTCTGGCCTGTTTTCCAAGCTCAACAGCAGCCACTAGATTACAAAGGATGTGTGTACACACACATAGCTGGCCTATGCCCATCATGTGACCAATGCTAAAGGCCTTTCTGATGAGGTCACTTAGGTGCTAAGGAACTTACCTTGGGTGGAGAAAGGGACACATGTGTGCCCTTACAATAAGGGATATTAAAGGCTTGAGTCACTAAGAAGTTTAACATTTAAGGTTCAAGGCAGGTTTTGGTGTGTATGTATATAGAAGAGGAGGTCACGTGGCTAACTGGACAACACTGTCAGGTAAATTATGAAGATCAATAGCTTTAGTGGACAGGGCCTTGCACCAAATAATGGTAGGTGGTCACATACTCTAGTGCAACTTGCATTATCCCTACTCCTTGGATGCCACCAGACTTCTACCTGGTGGCAGAAGAAACTGAAAATATAGTAATAGGCTAGGCTGTCCAGTGTTAAACGTGTGTTGTGATCAAACTTGAGGGGCAAATCTAGTATATAAAGTCCACGTTTTTATCTTGTATTTTTCACAACTGATTCATTGGTACTTGGGAAAGGATCTGGCACTTAATAATATGCACACAGTGGAGAGTTGGAGGAATGAATGAATGAGTGAATGAATGAATGAACATGAAGTTAAATTTATTCTCACAAAGGGTAGCAACAGATTAGAGGCATTAAAGTCTGATTTAACCATTTAGACAAACTAATTCTAAGGAACTTTGGGAAAATTCCTGAAGAAATACAATATACTTCCATAATACTACCAGGCAGGTAGTACCTCTGAGTCATTACATTTTGAATGTTAACTGAATATGACCTAATTTTATATCTCGAGATGATAAAGCCAAACATAACCTTTTGATTAAAAATTTATATTAGATGGTATTTTTTAAACCTCATCTACCCTACTTTAATTTCTTTTTCCTCCAAAAAATATATAAGCCCCTTGGGGAAAGACAAATACCATATGATCTCAATTATAAGAGGAATCTAATGAACAGAATAAACTAATGAGCAAAATAGAACCACAGGCACAGAATCATGAAACAGACTGACAACTCTAAGAGGGTGGGGGAAGGCGGGGTCTGATGGAAAGAAGGTGAAGGGATTAGTCAAAGAACATGTATGAAGGAGCCATGGCCATGAACAACGGTGTGGACATGACTGTGGAAGGGGGGGGGGCTGGGTGAAGAGGGGCAAAGGGGGGGAAGTGAGATAACTGTAATAGCATAAATAATAAAATATTTAAAGAAGAAAAAAGATACAGAGTAAGTTTCTGTCATTTTCAAGAGGCATGAATAACTTACAGGACATTTTTAAACACTTCTTTTATACAAGGTGAATGGTCCTTTTCAAATTTAAAACTAATGAACTTTTCTTTATCAGTCATAGTTAACAAGGAACGTATATTTTAAAGCACACTCTAAAAGTTCTCTTAAAGATCATGGCATTGAGAGATGGAAAAACCTTTAGAGATCACCTAATTTCAACCTCTTATTTTAACATGTGAAATAAAAAGGAGTTGAAGTTAACATTTCTAAAACTAAATATTTCTAAGTAGTCATATCCAATAGAGCAGGAGTGTCAAACTCATTTTTACCAGGGGCCATATCAGCCTCTCGGTTGCCTTCAAAGGGCCGAATGTAATTTTAGGACTGTATGAATGTAACTACTTAACAGTTAAGCAAGAGCTCGGTGCTGCCTCCAGGTAGAAACAAGGTGCTGGGCCAGATAAAACAAGGTGGAGGGCCAGATTTGGCCCACGGACCTTCTGAAATAGAGCAATTTTAAAAACTTAATAGCTTTTTTCCTCATATAAAACTACTATTTTCATGTAACATAAAATGATAGTCTATTTCATCTTCCATGTAATAATCTTTCAAATACGTTAAGTTAGCAGTCATGTTTTTGTTAACTATTCCTTTAACTATTTTCTCAACTAATATTTGTATGAGATGACCTCTACTTTGGTCATATTCATCCTCTTTCCTGTATCTACCTTAGGTTTATTCATTGTATGAAGGTCCACAGGACACATCTGGAGTCCATATGGATTCCTGTAGTACTTATAAGTGGAAGAAATATTCTAGGAAGTGATCAACTGGGGAGAATATGAAGAATAAGGGGAAAAAATCAGAGTCGTATGTGGAGAGAACCAACATTTAAAAGATAGTTGAGGGGTCAAGTCAAGGAACATGTATAAGGACCCATGGACAAAGACAACCGGGGCAGGGGAGGATTGAAATGTGGGAAGTAGGGAGTGGGTAGGGCAGGGGAGAGTAATGGGTGGAAAATGGAGACAACTATAATTGACCAAAAATAAAAAAATAAAAAATAAAAAGATAGTTGAGACTTGTCAAAGATCTGAAGAAATAGATGGAACTTCCCACATTATGTTAATAGGAGTATATTTGAGTACAATCATTCTGGAAGACAATATAAAAAATGTATCAAAATATTAACTTTATAATCGTTTGACCCATTGATTCCCCTGAGAACTATATCAGGAAAATCAAGTGCACAGAGATACATATACAATCATGTTCATAGCAGCTTTGCGTAAAATAGAAAAATAAGAAATAGTCAAAATGTCCATTGATAAAGATTGGCTAAATAAAGCACCATACAACTATGCAATGAAATACTAAGTACAATTTAAATGGATAATATCTAGCCCTGGCTGATGTAGCTCAGTGGATTGAGCACAGGCTGGGAACCAAGGGGTCCCAGTTCGATTCCCAGTCAGGGCACATGCCTGGGTTGCAGGCCAGGTCCCCAGTGGAGGCCATGTGAGAGGCAACCACACATTGCTGTTTCTCTCCCTCTCTTTCTCCCTCCCTTCCCCTCTCTCTAAAAATAAATAAATAAAATCTTTAAAAAAATTAAATAAAAAAAATGATTGGCTTTAAAAAAATTAAATAACTGGATAATATCTATATTAACATGGAAAGATGTTGAATTTTTTGAATCAGAAAAGAGTAGATTAAAAGATAAAAATGAACTATAATTCCATTTATATGTAATTTAGTTATCATTACATGTGTTTACAACACATAATTAAATTAATATTTTGTTTAAAATACTAATTATGTTATTATTGTATTCAGAATATTAGCAGTATTATTTCTAGGTAGTGGGATTTGGAGTTGTTTTGTTTTCCTTCCTATATATTTTTACATTGCTTGAATTTTCTAACTGAATTAATATTGTTTTAATAACTTTTAAAACAATGAAACTGTGAGAGATATTTTAATTTTGAGAAAAATGTAGAAATGTCACTCAGAGTAAGAGGGGCCAATGGATAAAATAGAAAATACCAAGGAAGACATGACTGAGAAGAGAACCAAAGGGGGAGAGATGAGAGAAAAAAGATCTAAAAACAAAGGTTTAGTCAAAAGGTTTTAAAGCAATAGAGAAAACTAAGAGCATTTCCCTTAAGGTCAGGAACAAGACAGGGATGTCCACTTTCACCATTCCTATTCAATATAGTACTGGAAGTACTAGTCACAGCAATGAGACAAGAAGAAGAAATCAAAGGCAAGAAGAAATCAAAGACAAGAAAAAGAAATCCAAATAGAAAAGGAGTTAAAACTGTCATTATTCGCAGATGACATGGTATTATACATAGAAAACCCTAAAGACTCCACCAAAAAACTACTAGATCTAATAAGTGAATTGGCAAAGTAGCAGGATACAAAATTAATATTCAGAGATTGGTAGCATTTTTATACATCAATAATGAACTATCAGAAAAAAAATTGGGAAAGCAATACCATTTATTATGACAACAAAAAGTAAGGTACTTAGGAGTAAATTCATCCAAGGAAGTAAAAGACCTATACTCAGAAATTTATAAGATACTGAAGAAAGAAACTGAGGAAGATACAGATAAGTGGACTCGTTTAGTGTTTTCATGGATAGGAAAAATTAACATCATTAAAATGCCCATACTACCTGAAGCAAAGCACAGATTCAATGTAATTCCTATTGAAATGCTAATGGCATATCTCACAAATCTAGAAAAAATATTCCAAACATTTATATGGAGCCACAAAAGACCCCAAATAGCCTGAGCAATAATGAAAAAGAAGAACAAAGGTATCAAACTATTCTATAAGACCATAGTAATCAAAACAGCATGATATTGTTATAAGAACAAGCATATAAATCAATGAAACAAAACAGAGAGCACAGGCATAAAGCCTTTATGATCGATTAATATTTGACAAAGGAGGCAAGAACATACAGTGACATAAAGACAGTCTCTTCAATAAATGCTGTTGGGAAAATTGGACAGCCACATGAGAAACAACGAAACCACACCAACTTACACCATACACATACACAAGAATAAACTCAAAATGATTAAAAATTTAAGTGTAAGTTGTGAAACTATAAAAATCCTAGAAGAAAACACAAGCAGTAAAATTTGAAGCATTTCTTGTAGCAATATTTTTGCCTGTATATCTCCTGGAGCAAGTGAAACAAAGGACAAAAATAAACAAATGGGATTATATCAAACTGAAAAGATTTTATACAGCAAAAGAAACCATCAAAAAATTAAAAGGGAACCCACTGAATGGGAGAACATATTTGCCAATGATACATCTGGTAAAGGGTTAATTTCCAAAATACATAAAGAATTTATCCAACTCAACACCAAGAAGACAAACAACCTAATTAAGAAATGGGCAAAGAACCTGAGTAGATACTTCTCCAAAGAGGACATACAGAGATGGTCAATAGACATATGAAAAGATGTTCACCATCACTAGCCATTAGCGACATGCAAATTAAAACCACAATGAGATATCAGTTCACACTGTCAGAATGGCCATCATCAATAAATCAACAAATAACAAGTGCTGGTGAGGATGTGGAGAGAACGGGGAACCCTTTTGCACTGTTGGTGGGAATGCAGACTGGTGCAGTCACTGTGGAAAAGAGTATGGAGCTTCCTCAGCAAACTAAAAATGGAACTGTCTTTTGATCCAGTAATCCCACTTCTGGGAATATAGCCAAAGAAATCCTTAACACTAATTCAAAAGAATATTTGCACCCCTATGTTCACTGCAGTGTTATTTACAATAGCCAAGATTTGGAACCAGCCCTAGTGCCCATCAGTAGATAAGTGGATTTTTTAAAAAGCTGTGGTTACATGTAAATTGAACTTTGCAAATTGTTTTTCCTATGACAGTATCTAATGTTTTCATTTAAAATGGAATTCCATTCAGATGGGGTGGGAGTGAGGGGAGGGGAGAAAATGCAGACAATTATAACTGAATAACAATAAAGTAATTTAAAAAAATAAAATAAAATAATGGAATTCCACAGTATTAAAAAATTAGAAAAAAATGTTTTTAACTGTCACTGCCATTAAAATAAGATGAAAAGAAAAAGGAAAGCTGTGGTACATTTACACAAGGGAATACTACTCAGCTGTAAAAAAATAAAAGAAAAAAGAAATCTTAACCTTTTGCAACAGTATGGATGAACCTGGAGATTATTATGCTAAGTAAAATAAGCCAGTCAAGTAAAGGCACACCCTTTATGATCTCACTTACATGTGGAATCTAATGAACAAAATAAACTGACAAACAAAATAGAAACAGAGGCATGGATACATGGGACAGACGGACAGCTGTCAGAGGGGAAGGTGGTTGGGGAGCCAGATGAAAGGTGGGGACTAAAAACGAAGCATATATATGACACATAGACAGAGACAACAGTGTGGTGATAACCAGAGGGAAAGGTGAAGGTGGGCAAAGGAGCGATAAATTGGGACAAAAAAAGAATTTGTTTTGGGCCATGCGTGCATGATGCAGGGGGTATGCAGATGATGATGTTTCATTGAGTTGTACACTTGAAACTTATATGGTTTTGTAAACCAATGTCACCCCAATAAATTCAATTTAAAAAAAGGTATGACAAAAAAGATAAAAAGCAATAGAAAACTCAAAATGGTGAGGACAGAGAGCCACTGTAGTTGGCAATAAAGAGGGTTTTTTTTTTAAATACTTAAATAGGAGGCAGATTAATCAACCTGAAGAGAAATTAAAGTGAGAGAGCAGGAGAGAAATAAGTCATTTATATAAATTAATATCTTGACTTACTAAAGATGACTTTCATTTTCATGATCAATACTGTTATTAACTACATTGGCATTGCTGGCACTACTGTTTTGTATTAATCACCGAGATGTCATAAAATACTTTCCTGCTATACTATCATCCAAATAAATCATTGCAATTTATCAGTATAAGAAAAAAACTGAGTTATAAAAAGAAAAAAATTGGTATAATTCTAAACACTTTATCTAGAAATTAGGAATCTTTTGTTAATAAGACTGTACTGCTTTTATTACAGATGCTTCTAAGGTAATTGAAAAGAAGTTTTTTAAGTAGTCAAAAAGAATATTCATATCTTCCTATAGCAAGAACAGATTTTTAATTTACCAGCAGAAAATTATAATTTTACCTTCCTTTCATTATGATTTCAATCATTTTGGTTTCCTTTATTACCTTCCCACCTGAAGCTCATTAAGGGGTAGCAATGATAGAGAAAGGAAGGAAAGAAAACTAGTTTTCTTTCATTGCGCCAGATGTGCTAAGTCAGTAGGAACGACTAGGTAAACAGAAGAGAACAGATAGAAAGGGGAGTAAACAAAGTTACTGAGAGAAAATACAAGAGAGCACTCAAAAAAGTAATCTCAGAAAACTAGTACCCAAAATGGAATCAATTCTATTAAGGATCCAGTAATACCTGTACTGCTAGAATTACAGGCATATATTATTCAAAAAATCAAGCAGCTTACTTCTTTCGATTATTTAATACATATTCATTATTATCAGTATTTATATCCACTGATAATTTTAAATGTAAACATTTATGTGCAAAGTGACCAATGTGATTTATTTCCAGTGATTTATTTCCAGTGCTCTATTGACAGTTCTAGTATCTAGACCTCCTTGGAGAAGGCAGAGCATAAAGCAGTGGTTGTATCCCATTAGCACTTAATTAATACTGGTGACTGACAATAGCTTCAAGAGAAAAATCCTAATTGATTGGCTTTCTACTCCTGCTTACATTGTGAGAAGATACACTTTGGACACTGCAATGATTATGGTCAGAAAACCACTTTAGTTCTCCTAAGTGCTGAAGAATGCATTGAGTGAAATGAAGAAAGCAGGAGGTTGTTAACATTGGTAAATCAGAATTCTGCTTTAGATTGCTTTGTGCTAGGTGCTTTAATTACATTATCTCTGGACTTAGGATCCACTTTACATTAAGTGGTCCAAAAAGAAAATAAACTAGTAAACCAACTATTTTTTCCTCAAATGGAATGAGCAAAAGAATATCAAGATGGAGCCCGGCTGGTGTAGCTCAGTGGATTGAGCGCGGGCTGGAAACCAGAGGGTCCCGGTTCGATTCCCAGTCGGGGCACATGCCTGGGTTGCGGGCCAGGTCCCCAGTGAGGGCCATGTGAGAGGCAACCATACATTGCTCTTTCTCCTTCCCTTCTCCTCTCTCTGAAAATAAATAAATAAAATCTTAAAAAAAAAAAGAATATCAAGATGGGGCATAAATTTCCCTGTTAAATCCTTGGCTTTAAAATAATTTAATACCTTCTAGAAGCAATTATGATATAAAAATGTCATTTTTATTCAATATGTAGGCCTAGATTTAAAGATTAGTTTAACTTTTCTACTAAAGTTTTATATTTATGAATTTTTGAATACCATATTAAAATGTAACTAGATTTATTTATCCTGATATAGTGAAACATAATTGGAAACTACTGTATTTACATGTTAAGTGTTTGAAAGGTAATTAAATATCTGATGAGTGTTAATTATGCACCTAATTACATTTTATAAATTTAATTTCTTACATGATTAGTTACATATTATTGAATTATATATAAATGTAATTCAATACAACACATTTGTAGCATTTGTCTAGTTTAAGAAAAAGTGCTGGATATTATGAGAGAATGTAATTATGTGTAAGGTGAAGATTTATCCCTCAACAAGCTTATAATCAAATAAGAAAAATAACAAATATGTATAACTCAAGAAAAGGTGTAAACTCAGAAAGAGAAGTTGGGAGGAGGAAGGTAATTATTCTGCCAGGAGGGATCAGGTAGTATCAGTATATGGGGAGAATTGCCATTCTAATTCTGTGTGGAGGAAAATTACTAATAGATGGAGATGAGAAGGCACCAATTTGGTATGGGACAATCTAAAATTTTTTTGAACAGAAAGTCTCTAATAATTTTCCTGAGGCTTTACTGTCTTTTTTATATTCTCAGATTATAAAAAAATACCAGGTATTATAAAATGAAGAGTAATAGTCACTGAATAGGTTCTTTATATATCAATGACTTTGGGGGAAATGAACCTATGGAGAGAATGTGAGCTGTAACAGGAGCAATGTCAGGCAACAAAGAAATATGAAGAGTACAGGTGTAGGCATTGTACACCATGTACAGAAATTAACTCAAAATGAATCAAAGACCTAAATATTAAGTCAAAAACTATCAATTGGAATAAAGCATAGGGGAAAGCTTTGTGACAATGGATTTAGCAGGGATTTCCTAGAAATGACACAAAAAGCACAGGCAACAGAAGTGAAACTAGACAAATTACACTATATCAAAAGTAGAAATTTCTGTATATCAATAGACACCATTAACAGAGTGAAAATGCAAACTATAGAATGGGGGGAAATATTTGTAAGTATCTGAGAAGAGGTTAATATCTATAATATATAAAGAACTCCTACAACTCAACAACAACAATTAAATGATGAGCAGAGGACTGGAAGACATTTCTCCAAAGATGATACATAAATGGCCAAAAAGCATATGAGAAGATGCTCAACATCACTAATTATTAGGAAAATGCAAATAATAACCTCAATAAGATATCACTTCACACTCATTAGGAGGGCTAATATAAAAAGGAAGGAAGGAAGGAAGGAAGGAAGGAAAGAAGGGAGGAAGGAAGGGGAGGGAGGGAGGGAAGGGGGCAGGGAGAGAAGAGGGAGGGAGGGAAGAAAGAGAGAGACAGGGAAAGAAAATCACAAATGCTGGTGAGGATGTGGATATACAATTCTTGTGCACTCATGGTGGGAATGTAAAGTTGTTTATCTGCTGTGGGAAACAGTATGGCAGTTTCTCAAAAAATTAAAAATAGAATTAACCTATGATCCAGCAATCCCATTTATGGGTATGTACTCAAAATGACTGAAAGCAGGATCTCTAAGACACATTTGCACACCCATGTTCGTAATAGCACTATTCACAATAGCCAAGAGATGGAAGCAGTCATGTCCATCAACACATGAATAGGTAAAATATAGTGTATACACACACACACATATACACACACACAATGGAATATATTCAGACTTAAAAAGGAAGGAAATTGTAACACATTCTAGAACATAAATGAATTTTGACAACATTGTGCTAAGTCAAACAAGCCAGTCCCCAAAGAGCAAATACTGCATGATTCCCTTTTATGAAGTATGTAGAGTAGTCAGATCCATAGAACAAAGGGAAGAATGGTGGTTGCTAGTGGGGTGGGGGAGGAGGAAATCGGGGGTTGTAGAGAGTTTTGGTTTTCCAGGATGAAAAAGTTCTGCAGATTGGTTACACAACAATGTGAATATACTTAACACTACTGAGCTATATACTTAGAAATGGTTAAGATGGTCAATTTTATGTTATGCATTTTTACCATGATAAAAATATTTTTTTAATTTTTGAAAAACAATTCAGTTGTTTGACAGCATCAACTTGATTGGAAATTGATTCGTTCAGTCAAAATGGCTATAATAATAGAAAACTATTATTCTTCTCTTCACTATGATCTAATTATTAATAGGACATACTGTTTTTAGTGATTTGTCATTAATTTTCTTTTATGCCTGCAGAAAGTATAACAATGGTCATATCTGAAGTGCACACATTCATTCTGAGAAAGGCTGGAGCAGGATGAACAATGAAGAGAGAGAATCAAGGTGAGTAAGAGTAACTGAAGGAGTACTTGGTGATTTTTATTGGGCCCATTGGAAACCGACCCCACCTATCCATCTATCCACCCTGGAGTTTCAGGCTCAGTACAGTGCTGCACATTCTTTCATCCTTTAATCAAACCCGCTTGGAAACATACTCTGAAATGTACCCATCTTACCAAGCCCTCTTCCACTTCTTGTTCATTTAATCAATGTAGCAAACCAGTGTGATGCTCTATAGAATACGCACTCAGTCCAAATCCCTTTGGACTCTATCATGACACAAGAAAGTAGCATTAGCACAACCAGGGAGCAAGACTATAAATATATGTTGTTGTACTTCCCAAGGGAATGTTTATTTCTGGTTTTCCTTCTTGACAGTAATTTAAAAAATGCAATTGCCAGATCAACAGCTGCATACCATGCACCTGAGGACAGGTTAACTTCCTCTAGCAAAGACTCTACAACTGACCCAGCAGCTGTGATTCATGCTACCAGTTGGCTGCTTTTGCAATACTCCACCACCTCCTCTAGGATTTGACAAGTTTCTGTAGTGGCCAGACAGGTACATACTTTAGGTCTTTAAAAATGACATGAATCTCTGCCATTTCCCGTCAGATGCAATACCGATTTCCATTTACAATCATGGCCACAGAAAAGAGTTTCAGAACATTGTCACTCTCTGCAATATTTCTCAAACCCACAGGCTAAGAAACCATTGTTAAGGTCTTGCCAATTCCAAATATGTCTATTAGTACTGTCCAGGGGCCAGGGAAATGATCAATAAAAAAGTGGGTCAGCTTCTTCAGGAAATAGACTCTGAGGAGTATTCCTGGGGGTTGTTGAAGAGTGCGGTCAGCAATAACATCCGTGAGGAAATATGAGCAGCAACATCAGGTAGCGAAAGAACACAAATTATGGTACAATTGCGATAAAAGCCTCAGTTGATTCCATAGGAGACTCTGAAGCTGAGACAACCCTTCAAAGTTGTATCAATCTGGGAAGGGGGTGCTTTTAAGCTTCACTGACCTTGAATTGAATTCATTATGCCCATAGGCAAGAGGCATCGCCCTTCAGCTAAATGTAATGTCTGGGGGAGAATTTAGATATGAACCAACAGCAGGCAACACCCATGGCAATTGGTGAAATAAATACCTTCATCTTTAAAAGGGGCATATTGGTGATTTATCATAACATCCACTACAAGGGTTGCCAGGTTTAAATATTTCAAAAAGATAAAAACATTACATAGTATACCTATATAAAAAGTTATTCCTTGTTTATATAAAATTCAAATTTAACTGAGCATTGTGTATTTTATGTGGTCATTGTGTCTACTACACATGTACTAAAGGGCAAGTACAAGAAAGAATTTCAAAGGTATTAATGCATTACTCCTTCTGTAATCTTATACTTTAGGCACTACTAATCACACAAGGATGTTGGAAACTAAAAATAAAAATTGGTTAATCTGAATAATTTTTGCTCTACTCAGAATCCTGAGTGGTCTAATTATAGGGATTCAGTGCTACATTGTAGCATTGGAAATAGAAGGACGTTTGGAAAGAGCAATATTAAGGAGGGTGGACTGTGGGAAGCACATAGTACACAGTACACAGAAAGGGAAGAATTAGAGCAGAGGCAGCAGGGAAAAAAGGAAGGGATGAGAACAGGCACCCCTGAAAAAGATTCAAAGAATTTATTGACTATATGATGTAAAAAAATAGAAAGTTAACAGAAGCTAGTAAAGTTGTATGCTCTTGATTTTACGTAATAAGAGGAAAAGACTGAGAAAAATGGTACAAGATATAAGTAAAACAAAAGGATAAATAGTTTTAGAGGGAGAAAATTATGCACTTGACATATCATCCATCAGAATGTATAATATATGTGAATACTATAACATTAGAGTATTCATATGCACCAAGTTGTTGATTTTGGTCAGTTAATCATTTTCCCTTAAACATATTTTACCTGGGACTTTATATTTTAACCACCTGGCATTTCTACAAGCTGTAGGCAGGATGTTAAATTACATCAGTAATTTCATTAGCTAAATACATGTAGATGAGGTCTGTCCAGAAGGTATCCAGCCATGTAATATGAAAAATAGAGACATTTATTGAAGAAGACACAAGATACAAGAAACATTGTACATAGGACAATGTCACCTTAGTCTCCTTCACATTAGGTATCTGGTGCCCTCACACACTTCTCCCAGCGTCTCTTCCACTGTTCAAAACACTCTGCAAAATCCTTTGTTGAAGTTGCCATCAGCTGCCCCATCATATTTTCCTGTATCTCATTGATGATCTGAAATCTCTTCCCTCTCACAGCAATTTTAGTCTTGGGAAAAGCCAGAAGTTGCAGGGCACCAAATCTGGGTTGTAGTGGGGGCTGAGTCACCTGGGCGATTCGCCAAAAAACTCTGCACGAGATGTGATGCATGAATGGGTGTATTTTCATGAGGAAACTGCCAATCTCCACTCTCCCAGAGCTGTGGCCTTCTGAATCATCCAAATAGATTTTTCAGAGGAATGTTCAAGCTTAACACAAAATTAATGCAAATTCATTGCTCCACTTGCTTAGTCATTTTGAATGTGATGGCCACACAGTACACATGCTCACTCAGTGGCATCTACTGTCCCCACTGACTAGTACAGTGAAGTGATCATTATTCACACATGTGCATTCCAGTCCCCTCTCCTTGGCTGCCAGGTTACATTGATGCCACGCAAACTGATCTCATTATATTAACAATGGCTGGACTTTTTCCAGACAGACCTTATATACACAGTTCTGAGAAACAGTAATTTTCAAATTTAAAATTTTAATTGAAATGGTGGTTGCCACAGGCTGGGGGTGAGGGAAATGGGGAGATATTGGCCAAAAGGTACAAACTTCCTGTTATAAAATTAATATGTTCTAGGGATCTATTATGCAGCATGGTGACTGCAGTTAACAACACCACATTACATATCTGAACGCTGCTAAGAGTAGTCTTAAATGCTCACCACACATACACAAAGAAGGTGATTATGTGAGGTGGTGGATGTGTTAACGAACCTTATTGTAGCAATTATTTCTCATTACATTTGTGCATCAGATCTTCCTATCACACACCTTAAATTTACAGTTATATATCAACTACATCTCAATAAAGCTGGAAAAATTAAATTAATTAATTAAATTTTAATTGAAAGAAGATTTTATGAAATGTGTTTTATCTACATTACTGAAGACACTCTTAAAAAGTAGAGCCCTGGTCTTTTACACAAAGGGAGAAACTACCACCACCATTACCCCTAGCAATGCTGCCTTCCTGACGGGCACCCTTCCACTACCCACCCTACATCATGCTGCCAGTTGGTCCTTCCCACACCACGTGCCATCTGTCACGTTGCTCCTGCATTAACTCTGATTCAGAGCAATTCTTGGTGGGCATCACAGCAGAACCCCCATAGTGTCCTCAAATGCTCGGATGTTTATCGGTGTAGTATGGTTTGGGACCAAAAAAATATTTATAAAGTCAATATAAATAAGGGTTTCCCTGTTTTCCTTCAAAAGCCTAAATGTAACATTACACTTGCATTCTGTGATGTTGATTTCAATCACCAGTAAGCCAAAGTTATTCATCTCTGGGATTAAAATATCCACTATACATATCAATAAGCAAAACAAAATCTGCCTTATGAATTGTGTTTTTCCAATCAGAAGTCTCTTTTATTTTTTTATATTTTTTAATAATTACTTTATTGTTTCTCAATTACAGTTGTCTGCATCCTCTTCCCTCTCCTCCCCCTACCCCCTCCAACCCCACCTCCCTTCCCTGCCTCCCTCCTCCCCGTTGGCTCTGTCCATGTGTCCTCTATAGTGGTTCCTGAAAACCCTTCTCCCCGTTGTCCCCTCTCCCCTCCCCTCTGGCCACTGTCAGACTGTTCTTAATTTCAATGTCTCTGGCTATGTTTTTCTTGCTTTTTTTCTTTTGTTGATTATGTTCCAGTTAAAGGTGAGATTATAAGAAGTCTCTTTTAATAATCATTGTGCATTGTCACCCAAAGAAAATGTAAACAATTCATGTTTATGTGATAATTAAAATGACATTATTAAATATTATTTTTGTATTATGTATTTCCCATCCAAACAGACCATTCAGGATTCTACTATAATTATTTGTAAATTATTAACTGTTAATTTTCAATTATCCATGTGTAGATTATCCATCATAGTCTTTCAACCCAAGATGTCCTTTCCCTGGAACTGAGTATATTTTTAGACTAACTTCTTAGTTTATTAGGCTTCTTGTGTGTGTTTAGTAAATACAAGTACAACTGAAGTCATAACATATCAGGAAGATAAATCTGCTGCCGATGTAATGGCATTTCAAGTCCAAGACATAATTATTTTATGATCCATAATCCCTTTAGGTTTTGCAAGTTTGTGCTCGCTTCAATTAGTATAATGAATATGGACAACATAGCAAATCACTACACACACCCAGTAAGTATAGCCTTTCCAGACCTGTGTATTTTCCATGTGCCAAACAAAATGTCAGGCACACAGTAGGCACACAGTTGTGGAAAGTTGTCTCTAAACATTATATTAATTCTCCTGTTATTTAATTGTTGTAGCTAAGGATGAAACAAAAGAACAATGAATTTAATTGTAATTTAAGTGGTTACATTAAAATTCTTAAGGGGAATAAACCCTTACTTCTCAGCCGTGATGGATTATTAGCAGGTATTTCTGATTAGTTTTACTTAAGATTACCTGGGTTTCACTTTTCAACCAAAAGATGAAAAGTACCATCTACCTTGCCTCTCGCTAGCAATAATTTCTGGTTAAAAATAAAAATGAACTAATAGTGTATATACATTAAATTGTGATGTAATGATAATTGTCAATACTTATATAACTCTCATGTCAGGGACTATTCTAAGTATTGTTCCCTTAATAATTATAAAAATTTTAGAAAATATTTTCCATTGTTATCCTTATTTTAGCAGTTGGGAAAAAGAAGGTGCAGCGAAGTTAACTAACTAGCTGAGGCTTCTGTAGCAAATAAGGCAGAACTAACATTCAAAACCAGTACAATTTGGTGTCAGAGCTACGACTAGTCCAGACTGCCTACCTGCTGAAGTTATCTGACCTTCTTCTGATTGAGGAGAACACAAACAAATGGCGCCTCCAGCTCTCTCCCAGAGATACGTGGGTAAAACTAGAACACCAAAGGGTCTTTAACTCTTCCGGCGAGAGCCTAATCTGACCACGCAGGCTGAGTTAGACGTCCCTGCTGTCCTATTCTCACCTCTCGCACAGCACCACATGTGCTGGTCTGTCACTTTGTCTTTTTATTTCCCAGTTGATTGTAATTCTTTGAAACAAGGAATATTGAAAGAGTGGAGCACAACCTCTGGAGGTTCAGTAAATGTCTCCTGGATGAATGTTCTTACTTTTTTCAGGTCTTCCTATTGGCAGTCCGGACTGCAGTGAAACAATCACACCTGCCAACCACCACCACCATTACTCTGATATCAACGTTTGCAATTCTCCATACTGTGACGAATTTCACATTTCACTTTGCAGCACAGATGGGAAGAGCTATCCAATCAGGGAAAATATCTTACCTTCTAAATCTTCTTTCTCGAAGTGTGTTTTGAGAATAGAACGAGTCCCACCCCTATCCACCACTGCCTCTTCATCGTTTCTCTGTGGGATGGGAAAAAAGAAGACCAAATGATAGTTCATATGTTCTCTTAATTTCAGAATACATACTTTTTTCAGAGATTTACAAACAATGCCTGTTAAAGAAATAACACTATGATTAAAATTAATAAAGGTATTTTTAAGGTTAGAAGCTCAAAGTATTTTCTTGTTTTCAACCTTCTTAAACTAAATTTATTGGGGTGACATTAATTAATAAAATGTTGAGTATACAATTCTATGATACATATGTACATTGTATCATGTGCTCACCACCCAAAGTCAAACCTCCTGTCACCACATTTGGGCCCCTTTAGCTTTTACTAATCTCCTCATACCTCTCTCCCGCTGGTAGCCACCATACTGTTGCCTGTGTCTATGAAATGCTGCCATTGCAACAATGTAAGTGGATCTAGAGAATATCATACTAAGTGAAAAAAGTCATGCAAAGAAAGTAAAAAGTCATATGACTTCACTCATATTGGGGTACAAAACTAAAAGCAACAAATGAACAAAGGCAAACAAACAAAAACTCATAGACACAGACAACAGAAAAATGAACTTTTAATATGATCTAATATTTTAGGGACTCAATTCAGTCACTTGTACATGATTATTTTATTTGATTAGTAAGTGTTAGTTTAAGTAATATAAAATTAACTTGGCCGCACATATTCAGAGAAGGAATATCAACTAATTCTCCATGAAGTTGAAGGCAATCAAACATTCCAGTTGGCGTCATTTTTTAGTGAGATGAAAAATGGAAAACAGTTATCTTGTCTATTTAGTTACATGCATTTTTATCTCTGATAAAGATTTCTTGTTAACAAGATGACATTTTGAACTATACATGGAAAATATAAAAATCATTAGTATTAACACCACTAATGCTATGGTCGGCATAATTCCACTGCCATTAAGAAAGGGGTTGGGGAGATCTAATCCCTTGAAAGCAATTAGTAGCAATTATTAGGTAAACTACAACTCTAATTATTTTGCTTCAATATAATGCATTTTATTCAAAGGAAACTGTAAAATAGTCTGGTGCATACAACTTCCATTCAGTTTCTATTTTTTTAAACCTATTTAAAATAACTAGGCAGAGGCTCTATTGTCTGCATTTTGTACACACTCAGAGCAATACACTCACTTATTTAATAAAATACCGGAAGGGAAGGGGAGTACAATTCCCTTTGACCATGCAGGAACGGAAAAATACCAAATATTGAATAAAGTAAAATACTCTTTGATTTTGGACACCTATTTACAATTGTCTTAAAAGTGAAGACTAACAACAAAAGTAGAAATGGAAAGGTAGACTAAAGATGAATGAATCTTTCAAGATTTCTGTTTCTTCTTTGAAAGCTTAATTCCTAAACATAATCTTGATATAAAGATTTGGTCTCTGCATTTCACAAATCAGTACTTTCAACTGCAAAATTAGAGACAGCATATTTCAACCTAGAAAGATCAGCAAAATGGAAAGCAGGAGGACATTTTTTAAACCCTGTAGTCCCTTGTCTTTCAGAAAATGTGAGCTGAGTCAGGTCAGGGCAAAATGTTTAAAATCAGAGTAAAAGAACCCTACACTATGGATGAGAGAAAATCTAAAAATAAAGATAGAATTCATAGCTCATTACTTATCTGTTTGGCAAAGTTTTAAAGATCTGTTGATTTAAGCAATGATAGCAATAGAAAAAACTAAAGACATGATTTATATAATACTCCTGAACCAGACAAATGCAAGTCTCATCCTCTTTAGAATCTGTTCTTGATACATTTACAAAACAAACTTATCTTGTGTGCAAGACATACTCAAATATAAGTTACATTGGAAGGCATCTCTGCCCCAATCAGCATTTAATGTCACAGGTCAGAAGGAACAGTATTTCACTATATTTTGCAATGGAAATCTTTTAAAATAATTGCAGATTTCCAGCCAAGATGGAAGCATAGGTAAACATGGCTCACCTCCTCATACAACCACAGCAAAAATTACAACCAAACTACAAAATAACTATCACCCAGAATCATCAGAATATTGAGCTGCATGGAAGTCCAGAACATTGAGCTGAATGAAGTAATTAAAGAAATCACATTAATTCAGAAGGGTAGAAGGGGCAGAGACATGGAGACATGGAACAGGCAGTCCCACTCCCATGTGTGGTGCATAAAAATTGGGAGAGATATTTCAGGAGTGAGGGATTCCCAGCCCCACACCAGAGCACCAAGACCAGGGTTCCAATGCCTGAGAGATAAGTCCCCATAACTTCTGGCTGTAAAAAGCAGTGGGGGTTGGGTGGTGGAAGAAACTGCAGGATTCTCAGACATCACCTCTTAAAGGATCTGTGATGAACTTAAGGTATATGCAGACTCACTCCCTCTGGGCTCCAGCACTGGGGCAGCAGCTTGAAGGAAACCAGTGGTATACAGGGAGAAACAAAGTGTCTGGCATCAAAGTGAGCACCGGCAGACAGCTTTATCCCAGAAAAAACTCCAGAGGCCAGGCAGCAGCCATTGTTCCTTTCCTGAGACCTCTACCACACAGATCTGTTGCACCATATCTGAGGTTCCATCAACCTGGTTCACACAGGTTGCCTCACCAGGGGATTACCTATGGCTCCACCAGATTCAATTTATGAGTGATTTTCTACAACAGGCCGTGTTACTAGGACAAGGAGTCAAAGCAGCTCTACCTAATACCCAGAAACAAACACAGGGTAGCAGCCAAAATGAGAAGACAAAGAAACATGGCCCAAATGAAAGAACAGATCAAAACTCCAGAAAAAGAACTAAACAAAATGCAGATGAGCAATCTATCAGATGCAGAGTTCAAAACACTGGTTATGAGAATGTTCAAATAACTCATTGGGTACTTCACAGCATAAAAAAATCCCAGGCAGAAATAAAGGTTACACTAAGAGAAATAAATAAAAATTTACAGGGAATCAACAGTAGAGTGGATGAAAATGAGAATCAGATTAATGATGTGGAGCACAAAGAAGAAAAAAAAATTCAGTCAAAATGGCAAGAAGAAAAACAAGGACAGAGTAAGGAGCCTTTGGGACAACTTCAAATGTACCAACTTCAAATCACAGGGGTGCCAGAAGGAGAAAAGAAAGAGCAAAAAATTGAAAACTTGTTTGAAAATATAGTGAAGGAAAACTTCCCTAATTTGGTGAAGGAAATAGACATACAAGTCCAGGAAGCCCCAAACAAATTGGACTCAAAGAGGACTACACCAAGACACATCATAATTAAAATGCCACAGGTTAAAGATAAAGAAAGAATCTTAAAAGCATCAAAAGAAAAGCAGTTAGTTACCTACAAAGAAGTTCCCATAAGACTGTCAGCTGATTTCTCAAAAGAAACTTTGAAGGCTAGAAGGGATTGGCAAGAAATATTCAAAGTCATGAAAAGCAGGGACCTACAGCTAAGACTGCTCTACCCAGCAAAGCTAACACTTAGAATTGAAGGGCATATAAAGAGCTTTCCTAATAAGAAAAAACTAAAGGAGTTTATTATCACCAAGCCATTATATATTTCATTATATGAAATGTTAAAGGGACTTATTTAAGAAAAAGAAGATCAAAATTATGAACATAAAATGTCAATAAACACATACCTATCAACAATTGAATCTAAAAAACAAATTAAGACACAAGAAGAGAGACAGAATCATGGATATGGAGAACATTTGGATGGTTGCCAGATGGGAGTGAGGCTGGGGGAATGGGAGAAGAGGTGAGGACATTAAGAAGTACAAATAGGTGGCTACAGAATAGTCATGGGTATGTAAAGTACAGTACAGGAAATTGAGTAGCCAAAGAGTTTATATGCATGACCCATGAACATGAGCAAAGGTGTTGGGATTGCCTGAGGGAGTTGAGGGTGCTGGGTCGGGGGGCAAAGGAGGAAGAATTAGGATGACTATAACAGCATAGTCAACAAAATATAAATTTTTAAAAACATGTATTTTCTAACTTACATCATTTCACCAGATTATTTACATACTCTGCTTTAGTACAATGCATTGTTACATTTCATTAAATAAGAGATACAGAATTTTAACTTCTTGGTTTTCTCATTCATCTCATTACCTTTTATCTGAAATTATGAAATCAAGAAATTGATACTAACATATAGATTCAATTTTAATATTCAACATATGCATCCTTTATTTATGCTATAGAAATTACCATTTTTTCAATACCAAATAAATACCAATAAAATCCTGCAATAGGTATGGGATTTTAACTTCTCAGTTTTCTTGTCCATATCCTCATTAACTTTGATTTTAAAATATGAAATAAAGAAAATTGAACATTAACATTTATATTCAATACTAATATTCAACATATGCACCCATATTTATTCTGGAGTCAGCCTTTTTTGTTCATTATCATGTAAGCTAAAGTAATATACAAATATAAATGGGTCATCTCTTTAACCTCTATTAGAGGTTACATTGTATGATGCTGTATTAAATAGAACAATAGATGTGAAAGCATAGGCTTGGATATTAACATATCATAAGAGTTCAATAAAATACTAGTTGAACTGAAATCTAAGCATATAAATCAAGTACAACTTTGAATTGCACTTAATATGCTAGATTTTTATAAAATAATTGAAACCACCTATTTTTACTAGCATATCACTTTGCAATTAGTTATTTAAAATATGGTATCCACTCTAGAATATAGATTATACAACCTCTGATAATATAAATTAAATCTATATATTGTATATACTGTATTAATTAAATCATATAAAATATATTCTAAAGTAGCCCAATAAACCACTCTGGCTACTCCCCTATGTATTTTTAATAAAAGCAATTGAGATCCTTTCTAAAGTAACTAATTAGGGAGGTGGCAATTAAATTTCATTCACTTATGCAAAGTAAATGTGTTATTTCATCTTTATATGTATAAGAAAAAATAGAACTGAGAATATGAATTGGAGACTAAAATGCTCTGTCTGGGCTACAAAGGCACAAAGTAAGTCATCATGTAAAAACTTCAACATTTCTCTCATCTCATTCACTTAAAAACTCCACCCATGCAAACTTCAAAGATTAACCAGGGGAGTACACAGTTAGGTCCTGGAAGTTTGTTAGTTGACATGAAATATCGCAGAGTCAACATCAGGGTTCAAACGTTCAGGGGTGACAGTCTTCCAATGCTAAGCTAATCCTAGCTCAGAATTAATTTCATCATAATATACAGAATTGTACTTATTACTGTCACTGTGACCTAAAGAATATGATCTCTCCTAGAGATCACTGGAAAATATATTTGTCAATGACACCTTGAACAAGAGTTTGATCTCCAAAGTATATAAAGAACTCACATGACTCCACTCCAGGGAGACAAACATCCCAATTAAAAAATGCACAAAGGACTTGAATAGACACTTCTCCAAAGACATACAGAGGGCCCAGAGACATATGAAAAGATGCTCAGCAACACTAGCCATCAGAGAGATGCAAATTAAAACCACAGTAAGATACCACTTCACACCAGTCAGAATGGCCATCATAAACAAATCAACAAACAAGTGTTGGAGATGTTGTGGACAAAAGGGAACCCTAGTGCACTGTTGGTGGGATCGCAGACTGGTGAAGCCACTGTGGAAAACAGTATGGAATTTCCTCAAAAAACTAAAAATGGAACTGTGTTTTGACCCAGCAATACCAGTGCTGGGATTATACCCTAAAAATCCTGAAACACCAATCCAAAAGAACCTATGCACCCCAATGTTCAAATAACAGCACAATTTACAACAGCCAAGTGCTGGAAGCAACCTAAATGCCCACTAGTAAATGAGTGGATCAAAAAATGATGGTACATTTACACAATGAAATGCTACACAGAAGAAAGAAAGAAGGAACTCCTACCTTTTGTGATAGCATGGATGGAACTGGAGAGTATTATGCTAAGTCAAATAAGCCAGGCGGTGAAAGACAAATACCATATGATCTCACCTATACGTGGAACTTAATCAACAAAACAAACAAGCAAGCAAAATATATCTAGAAACATTGAAATAAAGAACAAATTGACAGTAAACAGAGAGGTGGGGGAGAAATAAATAAATAAAATGGAACCTAATCAACAAAACAAAGCAAGCAAAATATAACCAATGACATTGAAATTGAGAACAAGCTGACAATGACCAGAAGGGAAAGGGGAGGGGATAATGGGGAAAAAGGGTGAAGGGTTTACAGGAATAATTATAAAGGACACGTGGACAATAACAAGGGGGGGGTGGAAACAGGGGGAGGAGGTAGAGAGAACTGGGGTGGGGAGGGGAGGGGGAAAAGGCAGAAAACTGTGCTTGAACAACAATAAAAAATAAGTAAAAACTTCACATCAAAAAAAATAAAAATAAAATGCAGAATAATATGATAAAGTCTAACATATACCTAGTTGGAATTCTAGTAGATAAGAATAGAAAAAAATGAGAGAGAGTACTGATTGAAAATAATAGGTAAAAATGATAGTCATGAATCCTTAGGTTCAGGAATTACAATGAATAACAAAAAGGATAATTAAGACAATTCGTATCTACACATATTATGTGAAACTGCACAATGGGACTGTTTTAAAGTAGCAAGGAATAAAAGATCACCTACAAAGAAATGATAAACTAATCAAAGTAGAAGCCAGAAGGCAGTAAAATAATACCTTCAGGATACTAAAAATAATAATTATTAATCTGTAAGAGAATAGCTATCTCGGATAACATTCTTTTTTAATTGTTTACTTTTATTGTATTTTTTCCATTACCATTTATCCCCCTTATATGCTCTTCCACCAGAGAAACAGAAACTGAGACAATTTATTACCATAGTATTCTTTCTAAAGCAATTTTTAACTACATACTTCAAGAAGAAATAAAATGACTCCAAAAAGGACGTCTGAGACGCAAGAAGGAATCCTGAGCCAAGAAACTAAAGGACATAAAGAAATGCAAAGAAAACAAAAGTAACATAAGTTAAAAAATCAACTCCATGATCTCTAAGGTTCTTTCTAGTTGAACAATACTTGAGTTTTTAATGTTACACTATTTCTACTTCAGTATAATAATCAGTTTTGATCTCTATTCAAAAACCTGTTTGTGCTTTGGTGTAAGATAGCATTTATTATCCTTCCATATGTCAATACCCTTCTCCTTTTCTGACACCCAAAATCCAGATATCTTTCCTATATATTATAGACTTGTAGGAATCATTAATATCGATTATAGGAAGGGAATAAAGGTATACATATACATTTTTAATTATTTATTTATCTTTATTTTTTATTGTTGTTCAAGTACATTTGTCTCCATTTTCACCCCACCACGCCCCCCGCCCCACCCATCCCTGCCTCCCAGCCTCGGACCTACCCCTTTTGGTTTTGTCCATGTGTCCACATATTTTTTAATAAAATTAGGAATTATTACCTTTTTTTTCAATTATTATCTTTTTAATTATGAATAAAGACTAGTTCTTTACAACTTTGTAAAAATCTACAAAATTAGAGTACTGCACAAGTATTTAGACTTCTCATCATAAATCAGGACACCTCTGAGTTGGCCTACATACACAGTAGTCAATTATATAAATTATTTAAACTGAAATACACCCATAGTGTCTGTATTTTAATGATTTATAGGTGAATTGGATTTGAATATTCAGTAATTTGTAAACTGAAAATAGAAAAGAGTTTCCTAATATTAGAAAACCAACAAACCAAGCCAGACTGGGAATAATAAAATAATATTTGTAAGGTATTATGGAGTAAATAAAAAAGGAAATTTCAAAATATTTTCAGATAACTAAAATCATACTGAGAAATAAGATAAATAAATTATCAGAAGGTGAACTTCAATGATAAGAAAAGCAGTGAAAAGAAATAATTTTAAAAGTAAAGTTCAGTGATTTTTTTCCTCTAGCCTCAGTCATTGTTTACTAGTGATATATTTTACTGTATCATTAATAAAGGGGTAGAAATCTTAGGCATGCAATATACTAAAAAACTGACTTCTATTACATTTAATATCAGCTTCAAGCAAAGTGATTTTCCTAATTATACAAATGCCAAAATGTGGGAGATCTAATAAAAAATAAAAATAAAAAATATAAAACTTACGATCTTAAATTTTCTAATTACCTTAAAATTCAAGGGACATAGAGAAAGAAAATAAAATACCCTAAAGAAGGAAAATATGGAATTAGATTTAAAATCAGAAACAATGAGGGAACACTATATAATTAATGACATTCTTCTGAGGACTCAAAGGAGATTAGACTAAAGGCATTTGTACTAAAATAAAATCTGCTCTTTACTTTCATCAAAGTCATTGATGGCCTCATCAAACAAATAAACTAACTAAAACACAATTACAATTCATAATAGCATTTATTAAATGACTAGAAATATATGTCTTGCCCAGCTGGTGTAGCTCAGTGGATTGAGCGCGGGCTGGGAACCAGAGGGTCCCGGTTCGATTCCCAGTCGGGGCACATGCCTGGGTTGCAGGCCAAGTCCCCAGTGAGGGCCATGTGAGAGGCAACCATACATTGTTCTTTCTCCCTCCCTTCTCCTCTCTCTAATAAATAAATAAAATCTTAAAAAAAAAGAAATATATGTCTTTATGACTCACCAACTGTTATTGAATTTAGAATCCCATAATAGTTACCTAATCATAAGTACTACATGTCTCTATGCAGAAGAGAAATAATAAGTGTCAGTTCTTTCCGGTGTAGCAACCTTCAAAGTTCTTTGCCACTTGTTATGAATATGGTTTAAAATCAGTTCAGTAGTATAATAGATTATCTATGGAAAAAAGCATGCCTCAAAATGTGTTTCTAATTCTATTTTGCTGGCATTAGCTTTTCCCATTTCTTTCAACAAGAAGTTCCAATTTTATGCTTCCTAGGCATACAACATAAGATTTACAATCTAAATCATTTTAAGTGTACAGAAGTGCTAACTATATGCACATTGTTGTGCCACAGATCTCTAAAATTTTTTCATCTTGCAAAACTGAAACCCAACACCCATTAAATAGCTTCCTCCACCTCCTGGCAACCACCATTCTACCTTCTGTTTCTATAAACTTGACTACTCTAGGTATGTCATATAAATGAAATCATATAATATCTGTCTTTTTGTGATTACATTATTTCATCTAGAAAATGTGCTCAAGTTTCCGGCATGTGACAGAATTTCCCTCTTGTTTAAAGCTACATAACATTCCATTAAATGTATATGCCATATTTTATTTTTCCAGTTATCTATCAATAGATATTTAGGTTGATTCCGCCTCTTGGCTATTGCGAATGATGCTGCAATGAACATAGGTGTGCAAATAACTCTTTGAGATCCCGTTTTCAATTATTTTGGATGTATACCCATACATGGAATTGTTGAATCATATGGTAATTCTATGTTTAATTTTTTGAGGAACCTGCTAACATACTATATTTTTGAAAATTATTTTATAACCTATGGACATCATTTTTTTGCATTTATTCTTATTATAGTATATCTTATAAATCTAATGATCTAATGGCCTCCTACAATTATGTCTTTAATTGGTGTATAGTTCTATGAGCTTTATCATATATACATATTCTGTAAGCACTAACACATCAATACAGAATAGCTCTGTCACCCCAAGATACTCTGTGTGCAATCCCCTTTCAACCACATTCTTTCGTATGTTTGTATCTCTGTGTTGACCTTGTACCCAGAAACCTTGCTAAATAACTGGTTTTATGAGTTCTTTTTATTGGTTTTGTTAGATGCTTTGGCATAAACAATCATGTCTGTGAACAGTTTTATTTCTTCCTTTTTAATCTGTTTGGTTTTCTTTCCTTTTCTTGCTTATAGCACATGCTAGGTGTTCTAGCACAATGTTGAATAGAAGCGGGGAGAGTTCACACCTTTGCCTTGATCCTCATCTTACAGGGAGAGTTTTCATTCAGTCTCTCACCATTAAGTATCACGTTTAACTGTAGGTTTGGGGAGATGCCCTTCAAAGTTGAAGAATTTCCTTTCTAGTCCTAGTTTTCTGAGAGGCTTTTTTTTTTTTCTAGAATGGATGTAGAATTGTGTCAAATGCTTTTCTACATCAATAAAATTATCATGTGCTTTTTCTTAGTCTGTTATTGTTGTGGATTACTTTCATTGGTTTGAAAATATTAATCCAGCCTTATACTTTCAGGATGAAGCCCATTGGTGATGATTATTATTCTTTTTATAAATGTATGGGCTCAATTTACTAATATTTTGTGGAAGATGTTGGCATCTATATTTATAAGGGATATTGGTCTGTACATTTTCTTTTTTTATACTGCTTTTGTGTGATTTTGGTAGCATGGTAATTCTGGTTTCATAAAATGAGTTGGAAAGCATTACTTCCACTCTATTTTCTGGAAAGGATTTTATAGAATTGGTGTTATTTCTTCCTTAAATTTTTTTGTAGAATTCTCTAGTAAAAGCATCTCAGCCATATATTTCTACTTTCCAGTCAGAAAAAGCTAAGATAGTAAAGGGTAAAGGGGGCCAAATATATGGTGATGGAAGATTATTTGACTTTGGGTGGTTGCCACACAATGCAGTATGCATATCATGTATTATACAAATGTACACTTTAAACCTATATAATCTCATTAACCAGTGTCACCCCAATAAATTTAATTTAAAAATGCTTCTCATTTGGATTCAATTTATTTAAATGTTAAATGACTATTTATTTATTTATTTTAAAGATTTTATTTATTTATTTTTAGAGAGAGGGGAAGGGAGGAAGACAGAGAGGGAGAGAAACAGCAATGTATGGTTTCCTCTCACATGGCCCTCACAGGGACCTGGCCTGCAACCCAGGCATGTGCCCCGACTGGGAATCAAACCGGGACCCTCTGGTTCCCAGCCCCGCGCTCAATCCACTGAGCTACACCAGCCAGGGCTTTAAATGACTATTTAGTTTATCCATTTCATTCTGAACTTTGGTAGTATGTTATTTTCAAGGAATTGATCCATTTCTTCAAATTGACAAATTTATACACATAGAATTTTTTCTACTATTCCCTTATTAACTTTAAAATGTCTGAAGTATTTACAATAATATTCCTTCTTTCATTCCTAATATTGATTATTTGTGTCTTCTATTTTTATCAGTCTTGGTAGAATTTTGTTTATTTTCTTTCTGACAGCTTTTGGGATCCCTTTAATCTCAGTCCACTGAAATTTCATAATGACGTGCCTTCATGTGAGACTGGTTTCCTTTATTGCGCTGGGCTTTTGGCACACCCTTTAAATCTTGAGACACATGTTCTCTATTCTCATAATATTTAAAATTTATTTTAAATTATTTCTTTTCTTTTTCCCTGTTTTTTCTTTCTAGAACCGCTATCTTGGCTGTTGGACCTGTGTTTTCTAACATTCTCATTCATTCTGTCCTATAGTCTATTTTTCTGTCAACTTTGTAGGAGATTACCTCATCTTTACCTTTCAGACTTTCCCTTCAATTTTTCATTTCTGCTATCATATTTTTAATTTCCAAAAACTCTTATTTGTCTTCTCAATGTTATTATATAATAGCACCCTCCATTTTGTTTAGTGGGTGTAGTATCTTGTCTCATCTCTTTAATATTATTAGAACTTCCCAAGTTTTCATTTCCCATCATGCTCTTTGCTCCCATGAGATTTATTTTTACTATTTATTTTGGCCTCATTTTAAATTCAGGTATAACTGACATAAAACATTTATACTAGGTTTGGGTTTACAACATAATGACTTGATATCCATATATATCACAAACTGACCATCACGATAAGTCTAGGGAACATCTATCACCATACATAGTTATAGAACTTTGTTTTTTTTGTGATGAGAACTTTTAAGATCTACTCTCTAAACAACTTTCAAATATGTAACACAGTATTATTAACTATAATCACCACGCTGTACATTATACCTCCATTTCTGGAAGTTTGTACCTTTTGATTTCTTTTATCCATTTGCCCACTTCCACTCCTGCCTCTGCCAACCACCCCTCTGTTCTCTGTATCTATGAGCTTGGATTTTTAAAATAGTTTTCTCCTTTCTTTCTTCTTTTAGATTCCACACAAAGTGAGAACACATGGTATTTGTCTTTCTTTATCTGAATTAGTTCATTGAGCATAATACCCTCAAGTTCCATCATATTGTTGTAAATGGCAAGATTTTTTATTCTTTTTTTTGGGGGGTGGAATTTATTTTTTCTTGTATTTCTTTCTTTATTTTTTATCGTATATTTCCATTACTATTTAGTCCTGTTATTCACCCCTACCCCCAGCAATCACCAAACCGTTGTCCATGTTGCCACATAATGTCCACGTAATGTTGTACCTGTCCTTGAGTCCAATCCCTCCTCACCCTAACCTCCCCCCACCCCTTATCTGTCATCCTACTATGGCTGAGTTTTATATATATATATAAAGATATATGTGTCACAGTTTCTTTACCCATTTGTCTGTCAATGGACATGTAGGTTGTTCCTATATCTTGGCTATTGTAAATAATGATGCAACAAACATGGGGTACATGTATCTTTTCGAGTTAGTGTTTTTGTTTCCTTTGGACAAATACCCAGATACAGAATTGCTGGATCATGTGGTAGTTAAATTTTACTTTTTTGAGAATTCTCCATACTGTTTTCCATAGTGGCTTCCACCACTCCATATTCCACCACAACTTCCAAATTCCATAGTAAATTTCCACCAATTTATATTCCCACCAACATTACACAAGGGTTCTTCTTCCTCCACATCCTCACTAACACTTATTTCTTGTCTTTTTGACAATAGTCACTCTAACGTGTGAAATGACATCTCTCTGTGGTTTTGATTTGCCTTGTTTGAATAATCCATGATGCTGAGCATCTTTTCATGTACCTTTTGGCCTTCTGTATCTCTTCTTTGGAAAAAAAAATGTCTGTTTGCCTTCTCTGGTCATTTTTATCTATTGAGTTATATGAGTTCCTTACACATTTTGGATACCAGACCTTTAACAGATGTGTAATTTGTAAATAGGTTCTTCCAATCAGCAGGTTGCCTTTTCATTTTGTTAATGCTTTCCTTTGCTATTCAGAAGCTTTTTAATTTGATCTAGCCTCACTTGTTTATTTTTCCTTTTGTTACCTTTGCTTTTGGTGTCAAATAAAAAAAAACACATAAGTCTCTATCTTTTATGGTAGTAGTTTTGCTTAGCAGTGTCAAGATCTACTGCCTTAAGAAGAGGAAGAAAAAGAGTGAGAGAGAGATGAACAGAGGTAAAAAGGGGGAAAATGAATAAGTACCTATCAATAATAACTTTAAAATGTAATGGATTAAATGCTCCAATCAAAAGACATAGGGTAGCTGAATGGATAAGAAAACATGACTCACAGATATGGTGCCTACAAGAGACCCACCTCAGAAAACTACAGAACATTGAAGAAAGAAGTTAAGGAAAACACAAAAAAATGGAAGCATATACCGTGCTCATAGACTGGAAGAATTAACATCATCACAATGGACATATTACCCAAAGCAATTTATGGATTCAATGCAATCCCTGTTAAAATACCAATGATATATTTCACAGATATAGAACAAACATTTCAAAAATTTATATGGAACCATAAATGGCCCTGAATAGCTGCAGCAATCTTGAGAAAGAAGAACAAAGTTTGACAGATCACAATACCTGATGTCAAACTATATTACAAGGCCATGGTAATCAAAACAGTCTGATACTGGCATAAGAAGAGACACATAGATCAATGGAACAGAATAGAGATCCTGGAAATAAACCCAAGTCTCCATGGTCAATTAATATTCAACAAAGGGAGTAGAAGCATAAAATGGAGTAAAAATAGCCTCTTCAACAAGAGAGATCTGGATAGCTACATGCAAAAATGAAACTCGACCACCAACTTATACCACACAAAAAAATAAACTCAAGGTGGATAAAAGACTTAAATATAAGTCACGACACTATAAAAATCCTAGAGGAGAACATAAGCAGGAAAACTTCAGCTATTCCACACAGCAATATTTTCACCTATATGTCCCCTACAGCAATGGACATAAAAGAAAGAATAAACAAATGGGACTTCATCAAAATAAAATGTTTCTGCACAGCTAAAGAAAACAGCAGTAAAATGAAAAGAGAACCAACTGTATAGGAAAATATATTTGCCAATGATACCTTGGACAAGGGTTTGACCTCCAAAATATATCAAGAACTCACACAATTCCACTCTGGGAAGACAAAAAATGCAATTACAAAATGTGCAAAGGACTTGAACAGACACTTCTCCGAGGAGAACATACAGAGGACCCAGAGACATATGAAAGGATGCTCAGCATCACTAGCCATCAGAAAACCACAATCAGATACCACTTCACACCAGTCAGAATGGCCACCATAAACAAATCAACAAGCAACAAGTGCCGACTAGGTTGTGGAGAAAAGGGAACCCCAGTGCACTGTTGGTGGGAATGCAGACTGGTGCAGCCACTGTGGAAAACAGTATGGAGTTTCCTCAGAAAACTAAAACTAAAACTGCCTTTTGGCCTGGCAATTCCACTACTGGGATTATACCCTAAGAATCCTGAAATACCAATTCAAAACAGTCTATGCACCCCAATGTTCAAATAGCATCACAATTTACAATAGCCAAGTACTGGAAGCAACCTAAGTGTCCATCAGTAAAAGAGTGGATCAAAAAATTATGGCACATTTACACAATGGAATATTATGCACCAGAAAGAAGGAACTCCTATCCTTCGTGACAGCAAGGATGGAACTGGAGAATAATATGCTAAGTGAAATAAGCCAGGAGGTAAAAGACAAATACCATATGATTTCACCTATAAGTGGAACCTAATCAACAAAACAAACAAGAGAGTGAAATAGAACCAGAGACATGGAAATAAAAAACAAACTGACAGTGACCAGAGGGGAGGGAGAAGGGAGATAACAGGAAAAGAAGGGGAAAGGGCAAACAAATGAGTATGTATAAAGGTCCCATGGACAAAGCCAAAGGGGTTAGGACCAAGGGTGGGAGTCAGAGATGGGTGGGGCAGGGGGAGAATACTGGGGGAAAAATGGAGACAACTGTACTTCAACAACAATAAAAAAATAAAAAATAATAAACTTTTAAAATAAAAATAGAATTATCATTAAAATAAAGAAATGTCATGATCTTTGGTTGTGGGCTCATATTTAAGATATGAAACTAAAAACCTAATTGAAAGCCCTGAGCATGGATGGGACAGATCAACTTTAAGCATATTATAAAGTGATTTGGTTTGGCTATTTCACTGGGGAACCACAATGTCAATATGTCTGAGACTTCCCTCTTGAGATTATTAGATTCCAGCTGGATGCTCCAATATCCTGTCTGGTGGATAAAAGCCTCATTGCCAGCTTTCTAGGAGCAAAGTGGAAGGACAGAATTGGGATCACAGCATTCAATTGAATCCAACTGTTTTTATTTTTTTTATTTTTTAAATTACTTTATTGTTGTTCAGTTACAGTTGTCTGCATTTTCTCCCCTCCTATCCCTCCCCCCACCCTATCCAACCCACCTCCCTCCCTTGCTTCCACCCTCCCCCTTGGTTTTGTCCATGTGTCCTTGATAGTAGTTCCTGAAAACCCTTCTCCCCACAGTCCCCTCCCCTCTCCCCTCTGGCCATTGTTAGATTACTCTTCATTTCAATGTCTCTGGTTATATTTTGCTTGCTTTTTTCTTTTGTTGATTATGTTCCAGTTAAAGGTGAGATCAATGGTATTTGTCCCTCACCACCTGATTTATTTCACTTAGCATAATGCTCTCTGGTTCTATCCACGCTGTCGCAAAGGGTATAAGCTCCCTCTTTCTCTCTGCTGTGTAGAATTCCATTGTGTAAATGTACCATAGTTTCTTGATCCACTCATTTGCTGATGGGCACTTAGGTTGCTTCCAGCACTTGGCTATTGTAAATTGTGCTGCTATGAACATTGGAGTGCATAGGTTCTTTTGGATTGGTGTTTCAGGGCTCTTAGGGTATAATCCCAGCAGTGGAATTGCTGGGTCAAAAGGCAGTTCCATTTTTAGTTTTCTGAGGAAGTTCCATACTGTTTTCCACAGTGGCTGCACCAGTCTGCATTCCCACCAACAGTGAAGTGGGGTTCCCTTTTCTCCACATCCTCTGCAACACTTGTTTGTTGATTTGTTTATGATGGCCATTCTGACTGGTGTGAGGTGGTATCTCATTGTGGTTTTAATTTGCATCCATTGTGGTTTTAATTTGCACCTCTCTGATGGCTAGCAATAATGAGCATCTTTTCATATGTCTCTGGGCCCTCCGTATGTCTTCCTTGGAGAAGTATCTGTTCA
>PVJI01014093.1:0-45407 GCA_004026765.1 Micronycteris hirsuta
TTACTTTATGACATTTATTTCATATTTTCCTGCGATTTTATGAAAATTTTCGAACGTACAGAAAAGTTGAAAGAATTGTATAATGAATACTCATATAATCTATTACCACCTAGATTCTACAGTTACCATTTTGCCACATTTGCTTTACCCCATGCCTATCTATCCATTCATCAATCCGTCTTCTTTTTGGTGCATTTCCAAGTCAGTTGCAGATATCAGTACACTTCCTCCCTAAATACTTCAGCATGCACATCATTACGTAGAGTTTAATATTTACTCATGGTTTTTTAAAATAAAATTTACCTACATATCATGTGTTTTAAAAGGCCTTCACAAAAGGTGATTGCCGGGGGAAGGGAGGTATAAGGGGACTAAATGGTAATGGAAAAAATATATAACAAAGGTTATCTATTTAAATAAATAAATAAAAAGGCCTTTCACTTTCCCCATCAAACTCTTAACAGTGAGAACCATTTCTTACTCAACTCCACCCCTACCTACTCACGCATCCACCACGTAATCACGAGGACACCGGAATGATAAGCACAGTCAAAATAATCAGGGCTAAATAAGTCGCCACTCCCTTCGTGCCAGGCACTGCTCTACACGCTTCAAGTGCTTTATACAATTCTTGTGACAACTCTATGAAACAGGTGCTGTAAAGACACCTGTTGTACCTGTTACAGATAATAGGAAACGCAAGCCTACAGAGATTAGGCGACCGGCCCAGGACGAACAGCTAGTGTTTTAAGGGATGGAGAAAAAAATGTAAACCCAGCTCTGTCTGAGTCCAGGGCGTATGCTCTTGACCACGACTCCCATTGGCTCCCCCTTGTCTAAGCCTTACCCACTGAGGGTGACTAATCTTATTTATGGGCTATTCAAAGAGTCTACTGCTTTGAACCATTCCTGTCATGGCCTGTTAACAGAGATTTCAAAAAATTTCCCAGTAAATTTGTGGAGAGGGCATAAGGCTCCACAATGAAGGAAAAAGAGGAAGAGGAAACCTGGCTTCTCCAGACTTGTCACTGGGCCGCTGCTGAGAACGTCTCTCGTGACTCACACCCCACGGCTGCCTGCATCTGCGGTGTGGCTGCCCTGTGTCTCTGCGGCTGGCATGGGAGTCGGTGGAGGGAGGGTGAGGGAGAGTTCTGAGGCTGGGGAAAGTCACAAGAGCAGCTTGGCTGGCAGCCTCCTGGACACTCAGTACAGAGGGAGGCTGATGAGGAAGCCAGAGGGACAATGGGCCATTATTTCTTTCTGTAGGAGGTCAGTCAATTTGATACTGGGTGACCTACCATCCCTCCCAGCAATTTAAGTTCTCCTAGACCTTGGTTGGAACTAAAGCAACTGGATTTCAAATGATTCACATGCAAATATCTGGAGACTGGGGGCAAGCCTAGGGCTGATTGTGACTGGAAGCAATTGGTGATTAAGTTTGAGGGACACCCTCTTGCTCCAATATCCACAGCACGTCCCTGCCAGATAGCACAACCCTGAGTGCGTGACTCCCCTCCTCAGAACCCCTCCATAAAGCACCCCATGCCCCAGGTTAAATACAGGGTACAGCCCCCACAACCAGGCCTAAACCTAACTTTCTAAGCACAGAATTTCATTGAATACTAATTATGCAGGGCATTAATACAATTAACATGTATAGAAGGAGCTCTATAATCAAATAGGTTTGGAAACTATTGTATTAAACCAAGGTTAACACATTTCTTTAAGTGGAACTTCTCAGACCTTTAAATTATTGTGCACGATTAATCTCTGAAAGGAGAATGCAATATATTCCCAATTTGTTCAAGATGGAACTTGAGACTAGTGCTCCATAGAAAGTGTGCCATCTCAAATGCCATTCTCAATATAGCCACCCCTGAAACTCAGTCAGTTCTTCTAAGCCTATCACGGCAGCCATGAGAACGCACTGTTCGTACCTGCTGCTGTGAGGTGCACACCAGACTCACCGCGCTAGCCCCTGGGCCCCTGGATCCAGCGACGCTGCGCAGGGTGCCCCCAGCAGGTGACTGAGCATGGCATGCATACTCATGCAGGCCCATCCCTGCAAAACCTGGGACTCTAACAGGGGACTTCAGCTTGCGGAAGTCCCTTCGCCTGGCCAAAACTTTCTTAGAACTTCATTACCATTTGAGGATCTTTGGACCCAATCTTGCCTCCTTCCTGTATCAAAATCTGAGGCTTCTCCTGCTTTTTCTCCTTTGTCCAATATGGGCATATCCCTCAATAAACCTCTTGCACATTTAATTCCATCTTGGCATCAGCTGCTCAGAGGATGTAAGCTAGCATACCTATCTCAAAGGTGTTTCTTAAGCCTCTCCAGATCCAGCTCCTTCTTGGAGCCTCACGTCACCTTTATGGTGTCTGACCCTTACAGTCTGAGAAGCCTCCTGGTACAGCAGGGAAGCTCATGAATTCTGGAAGACAATGGCCCAGTGTGAATCCCCATTCTGTCACTTACCAGCAGTGTGACCTTAAGGCAGTTTCTCAATAAGCTATAACATGGGGGGATGGTACCACTGTCTTGCAAGGCTTGCAGGAATAAAATATTACATTTAAAGCACAGTGCATCAGCAGGCGCTCAATAAACAGAATGACTATGATCATTTACAGTCATTTGTGTTTTCCTATTTTCCCCTGTTAGATATAAACTCGCAAGGGTGGACATATAGCAGCCATTTGCAGAAGGAAAGGAGCATCTCAGAGAAGAGGGGCAGAAGAACCAATCAGGAGAGTCAGCCGGTAATACCAGAGATGTAAATATTTAAAATGTATAACTTATGCATAAAATAGAAAATGTTTATAAAATATACTATATATACATAATGTTTAAATATGAGGGGGGACCCAGGAAAAAAATGGAATTACCTTCTGGAGGGTGGGCCCCTTGTAGTACAGGCCTCTCCCGCTAGGTGAATGTTCTAGGAACCCATCTGTATCAGTGTACCAGCTGGTGTTGTTGTGAGAGGCTGCATTCGGCTTTAGTGAAGTTTTCTGAAGATCCTTTCAATGCATTCGCCCATTCCATGGTGGATGATTTATGAGGGCACCTTCCCACAGTTCACTGAGTGTTCAGTGGTTTTTGACCAAAAATGGCATGACTCCCAGCCTTCACCCTCCCTCTATTCATCCAGTCTTGCCCCAAGTGACTTTTTTTGTTTCCCTGATGAAAAAAGTCCTCAAAGGGAAACATTTTGCTGATGTAGAAGAGGTGAAACAAAAAACAGCAGAAGCACCAACAGGTATCAAAATAGATGAGCTCAAAAACTGTTTCGAGCAGTGGGAAAAATGTGTCAATAGGTGTATTGCGTCAAGTGGAGGGTGCTTTGAAGGTGATTAAATTTTAAACATGTAAGAATAAATACACAACTCTTTGTAAATAAAGTCTGGGTTTTTTGTTTTTTTTTTGCATCCTCCCTCATTTGTAAAAGAACCATTATTTCTAAACTAACTGCCTAGAGAAGGGCCAGTAATACCAAAGGTGTGTCCCCAGACCCCTTTGCAGAGGTTGGCGCTATACACCCTCTTTCGGCAGGAAGGGCTATTTTAGGAGTGAAAGCCTCACACCCAAGTTCAGGGCAACTAGAAAAGAAAATGAGGGGATGCAATGAGAACATCAGAGCAAGGGCTCTCTGCGTTGTTCAGAGCATTTACTGCCTTCTGTTCAGGAGTCTGACTTGGCGGGAGAAAGCACAGCCCAGCAGTGGTGACCCCCCAGTAAACTGGTGTAGGGCTTTGCAGGAGGGAGCTGCTGGAGTTCCCAGGTCTTCTGCCCACATGCCTCGCCGATGGCTCTGCCTCTAGGAGGCCCAGGAAAGGACATCACCTGTCCCAGGGGCCTGACGTTGCTCTCCGATGGGAGGACAGGCCTTCACACTCACCTTGGATCTTCCCAAAGCCTCATTAGTTCCTTGAAATTCCTGCTCCAGGGAATTCTAGCAAAGAGTGGAAGGGTCATAGCTACACCAGATACCCACGGCCCTGGTTGGTGGGCACAGACCAGCAGCACACTAATGACCTCTTTGCTCTCCCAACAGGCCAGTGTGTTCATGTGTGGCAAGGTGTCCTCCCAAGGTAACATCCCTCTTTTAAATTCACTGATTTTTAGAGAAAGAGAAGGAAGAGGAGGGGAGAGAGACAGAGAGATTTGTCGTTCCACATGTTTATGCACGCATTGATTAATTCTTGTCTGTGCCCTGACTGTGGGACCGAACCCGCAACCTTGGTGTATCCGGACGATGCTCTAACCCACTGAGCTATGAGGCCAGGGCCTCACACTCTTTTTTCTAACAGGATCGCCCTCCATGACCCGTCTGTGTTTTTCTTCATTTAAGGCCCTTCTACCACAGGAAAGCTCTGTGGGTAAGATATGTGCATAGAAATGGGCTTTTTTTTTTCTTTTTTTTCTTTTTGAGGAGGGCAAGCTTGGGAGGGGTGCCTGTTAAAAGTCAGGGCTGTTGCTACAGCTTCCCAACAAGTAGAAAGCCACCAAGCTCACGAGGTTCAAATCTAGAGGCCAAAGTGTACCAGGAACAGTTCCTTCACCTCCTCCAAAATGGTGTCAGTCTTCTCTGAGTTTCCAGCAATTTTATGAAATAAGCTAAAAAGACACACCATCTGAATGAGTCATTCTGCTGTCTGCAGTGCCCAGGACTGTCAGTATACTTAATTCAGATCAGCATCTAATTCTTTTTTCTTTTTTTTTAAAGATTTTATTTATTTATTTTTAGAGAGAGGGGAAGGGAGGGAGAAAGAGAGGGAGAGAAACAGCAATGTATGGTTGCCTCTCACATGGCCCTCACTGGGGACCTGGCCTGCAACCCAGGCATATGCCCTGACTGGGAATCGAACCGGGACCCTCTGGTTCCCAGCCCACGCTCAATCCACTGAGCTACACCAGCCAGGGCTGCAGCATCTAATTCTTGTACGTGCAGTCAGGGCACACACAAGAGTTAACCAATGAACGCATCGACAAGAGCTGGTTAGACTGAATCATAACGTACACCAGAAGAGATTCAGCTTTATTACCTTCAGGAACCTAGTGGAATTATGCTAATAAATTGTCCCTCAGTACAGGTCTTAAGGGAAATGTTTTCATGAACAGATGAGAATATTTTCTAGTTCAGCCCATCAATTGTTTATATGGAAAAGGTTACCTGTCAGGCGTTTAGTCACTTGAAATGCGTACTGTTTATCTCACAGGATCGTAGTTGGACAAACTCTGTGTTTGTAAACAGTATAATACAAACTATCCAACTCATCATTCCTTCAAAATTAGTGACATTCCAACGAACGCTGCAGTGGCTCTGTGAGCATGAAATCCAGTCACTGCACTCGCCGCCCTGAAGGAACAACCGAGTTTTGCATGGGCTATTCTTCCGGCCAGGCGGCCACCCATTCTTTTAGGTTTGGTGACACACATTTCTTCCCCTCGCACTTTCTTCTACAAATGCTTATTACGCAACTAGCATGTGTCAGACACTGGAAACTAATTAAATATCAACCACCTCCCTGTGAGGTGAACACACACGAGAGCCGTAAAGTGCCGTTGGGGCGAGGATTACTCGATGAACCAGCACAGCGGAGCCACGAAGGGGTCAGTTCAACCTGAGAGCATCGGGACAGCCTCGGAGTTGAACGGATTCTTAAAAGTGGACGATGCGTTTGTGCAGCAGACAAGGAGGGCAAGGGCGGCGCGTAAGCAAAGATGCCGGGCATGACACAGCGTGGCATGTTCAGCAAACTGCAAGTAATAGGGCAAGAATGGAAGCGACAACAGATGGGATGTTAGGGGAGGAGGTAGCAGGAAGAGAGGCCACCTAGCAAGACCAGGCCAGAGGGGTCAGCTGAGGCCAGATCACAACCGACTCCAGACAGTCCCTGCCCCGGTCCTCCCTCCTCCATGGAGCACAAGCCTGACACGATGAACATGTGAAGCCTGGGCCAGGGGAGCTCAGACGGCTGTGCTCAGTACCGGGCCCACACCTGGAGCATCATATTTAGGACAACGGTGACGAACTGGGGGCATCGGTGAAGTGTGGGAGGGGGAGGTAAATCTGGTCCCTGTTACTCCGTTTTGGCCACAAACAGATGTCTAACCTTGTAATTTCTTAACTGAAAAATTTCAAAGGCCTCTGTGCTGGTCCATGTAATTTCAGGCAAAGGCAAGTGAAAATGCACCAGCGACTCACCAGCGAGACTGCATTTGAAGTGCAATAGCCTCAGAGTCCAGACCAGCCTCACGAAAACAGACTTCAGGAGTGTGCAAATGGATATTAGCCAAGAAGGCTGTAAAACCATGCTCTGACCTCTTAAAGAAGAACAACCAGGCCTTTCAAAATATAGAGACCATGGGAAGGGGCTTTAGAAATAAAATATTAGGTATATTTGTCACCTACTGCTACCTAAACAACTGTACCAAAACTTAGTGTCTTAAAAGAATTCACGTTTATGATGCTGCACATGGCCTGGACCATACTTTTCCTGGCCTCCCTTGGGCTTGCTTACACAGCTCCATCAGCTGGTGCGGTCAGCTGGGGACTGGGCTCAGCTGGGGTCGCTGGGCCAATGAGAACAAATTATTTAATCAAGGCTAGGTCTCTCTTATCTTTGGGCCAGTGCCCTTATCATCATTTCAGATTTTTTTAAAAAACTGATTTGAGAGAGAGAGAGAGGGAGAGACATCAATTTGTTGTTCCACTTATTTATGCATTCATTGGTTGATTCTTGTGCGTGCCCTGACTGGAGATCAAACCCCAAACCCTGGGGTGTTGGAACGACACTCTAACCAGCCGAACTACCTGGCCAGCACCCATTTCAGGCGTTTTTGCCTACATGTTCCCTGTTAGTGTTCTTGGTGATCATTAGGGTTCAGAATGTCGTCAATCGCTGTGTGAATTGGTGTGTTATCTGCTCCCGAATATCTTTACAGAATACGTCAGCAGATCTAGTTCTGGTCACCAGAGAAACAAGAGTTCAAGGTGGAGTGGGGGAAGGATAAAATTGTCCTTATTCCCAGATAGCGAACGAGATTGCCTACAACTATGTAAAAAAATCCTAATGAATCTACAAAAGAACTTCTAGAATGAATACATGACTTTGGCAATGTCACAGGATGAAAGGCCAACATCCAAAAATCAGTGTATTTCAGTATACTAGTTATGCACAATTAGAAACCAAAATTAAAAGATGAAATGGGGGATAAAAAAGCTAAGCACGAGGCTTAGGTAATCATTTGTACAGAGCTTCAATGTACAGAGAATTTTCACAACCACCCGAGGAGCGAGGAGGAACCAGGGAGCTTTGCAAACCCCTGCGTTTTCACGCCAGCCATTCTGAAGTGCCCTTAGGGCACAGGCGGCAAACACAATACCCTCTCTGAATCCGGCCCTCCACCCTGTTTTATCCACCCCGCACCTTGTTTCTACCCGGAGGCAGTGCCGAGCTCTCGCTGAACTGTTAAGGAGTAGCTACAGTTATACAGTTCTAAAATTACATTTGGCCCTTTGAAGGCAACCTCGAGGCTGATGTGGCCCCTGGTGAAAATGAGTTTGACAGGCCTGCCTTAGGGGAAGGTTCCTTAGACAAGCTGAAAGGCAATTCTGGTGGTTTTGATCACCTCCAAAGAGAGAACTAGTCTGACTGGGGTATCAGCATCACCTGGGAGCCTGTCAGAAATGAAAAATTCCTCCTATCCACGGACTCAAACTCAGCAGGTAGGGTCTAGAGTTATTTAAGAGGCCAAGTGATGCTTATGCGTGCTCTTTACTTTTTTCAAGACAGCAATTTCTGTCTGCCTTAGCGACAGGAGGCTCGCAGGCTGCTGGAGGTTTACAGCACCCTCTGCTGGTGCCCATCTGCAAAGGCCAACTTCGATCGCCAGCCTGTGGATTTTTTAATCAAGCGAATTAAAGTTATGGGGGAAAAAATCCTGTTTCCTATTACCTCCACTGCTGCCTCGTTCCACCGCAGCATTTGAGACCATGAATGCATTCTCTGTGGCTCTGCTGCAGTTTTCATTTCCTTGTGCAGCCTTCATTCTTCCAGGCTCCAAACAACCCAGAAGAGCTTGTTCACACTTTCAGGGAACACAATCTCCAAGGCCCAGCCGGTTGCTCCGCCCAGGTGGGTAGATAAGGCCTTCTCTGCTTTAGCCTAAGGACAGTGTCACTCTGGCTACAGTGGAGACGTGGGATGGGAATGTCACTCCCCTCCACAAAACGAAAAGCTTTCACTGGCTCCCTGTAAGAATTAAAGCAAAATCTAGTTCTTTTTTTTTTTATTTTTTATTTCCTCCTAGACTGGGCTTTCCACTGCATGGGAACTTAGAGTTCCTGGAGAGGACAAGGTGACAGGCTGCAAGACTCTTTAGACCCAAAAATCTAGTTATCAGGACCTGTGAGGCCTGCATGATCAGAGGTCTGGCTACCGTCCTAAGTTCACTTACAATCACATTTACCCTTGCTCACTTACGCCAAAGTGGCCTCTTAATTGTTTGTGGGACATGCCAAGCCTGCACTTGCTATTCCCTCAACCCCTAGATGTCCACATGGTTCCTCCCTCATTTCATTCAGGCCTCTGCTCAAATGTCACCTCTGCAGAGGGCCTTTTAGCACTGTCGGGTGGCAGGTGCTCCCTGTCACTCCCTATCCTTTTATCTGTGTGTGTGTGTGTGTGCATGTGGTAGCACTTACAGCCGCCTAAAGAGTCAGTTCCACCAGCCAAAGATCACCAGTAGCACACACAGTTCAGTTTTGTAAAGTAAACTTTCTGCAGGAAGAAAAACTAAACCCCAAGGAGAAGCATGGGGGAGCTCAGGAAGAGGGTGTTAAAATGGGCTTGCACAGGATTTGGGCTTGTGTTAGGTGATTTTTACAGAGGGTTCAAGAAAAGAGGGAAGTGAGGTGCTATTCTGGATTGGGTGTTTTCAGAAAGTTGGGGCAATTCAGTGTCTTAGTTACACTCATCGGTTGGTAGAGAGGGGTGTAGGCGTACTTTTGCCTTGCAGTATTTTCAGGCCTGATCACAAGTGAAGATGGTCCTTCATGGTCATGCAGTCTTCATCTGATGTTGATATTCTGTAATACTTATGTTCAGCAGGGGAACCGCACTGTAGCTAAGCCAACTAACTGATGAACAAGCCATCTGTCAGGGATGCTTTTTTCTTTCTCATATACTTATTGTCCTGAACATAAGCCTCCTGAGGGGAGAGACTTTGTTTTGCTTACCACTGACACATCAGTGCTTAAATATTGCCCGGCATGTAGTAGGTGCTCAGTAAATGTTTGCTAAATATTCCTTCAAAACACCTTTCAAACCTTAAGTCTTACACATCCACAATGGAGCCCTATGTCTGGGACAGATAAATTTGGGTCCTTGGAATGGCTCATAGGTGAGGGCAGAGTCAAAGCAGCTACCGGTGGCAGACAGGTATTAACACCCTTTATAGAATTTTAAACAGTGAGAGCAACTGAGTCCTCCAGCTTTCCCTATGACTAGACAGGACTTAGCTTCCTTCAAATCCTCTGGAAAGACAATTAGGAAAAAAAACAAACAGTACTTTCCAATGGCAAGAGATGGTCAAGTTAAAGATTATGCCACAAGCCTGGCTGGTGTGGCTCAGTGGATTGAACGCGGGCTGGGAACCAGAGGGGCCTGGTTCGAATCCCAGTCGGGGCACATGCCTGGGTTGCAGGCCAGGTCCCCAGTGGGGGCGTGAGAGGCAACCATACATTGCTCTTTCTCCCTCCCTTCTCCTCTCTCTGAAAATAAATAAATAAAATCTTAAAAAAAAAAAGATTATGCCACAAATAAAATGGAAGAAACATTCCTTAGTCTGTTAAATTATCTTCCTTTTCCCATTCAACATCTTAGCCATATGTGTTTTTATGATAGTCCACAATTCAGTTAAACCTCCAGAGAGATTTGTACACCAATTAAGTTGTTACTATTCCACCATTTGATCTTATATTACTATATAAAAATACTTGCTGGTTGGAGTGCTGTCTTGTATACCAAAACACGGTGGGTTCAATTTCCGGTCAGGTGTATGCCTGGGTTGTGGGTTCAGTCCCCAGTCGGGCGTGTGGGAGATGCGACTGATGTTTCTTTCTCACATCGATGTTTCTTTTCCTCCCTTCCCCTCTCTCTAAAGTCAATGGGCATGTCCTCGGGTGAGGATAAAAAAAATAATATAAACACACATGGATTGAAAAAAAAGATTACTTGCCCTGGCCGGTGTGGCTCAATTGGTTGGAGTGTTGCTGGTAATTCAAAAGGTCACAGGTTTAATTCCCGGTCAGGGCACATAACTGGTTTGTGGGTTTGGTCCCTGTTGGGGCATGAACAAGGGGTCTCCAGCTGGAGTATGTACAAGAGGCAACCGATCGATGTTTCTTTCCCTGCCTCTCTCCCCTCTTCCCCTCTCTCTAAAGTTAGTAAGCATGTCCTTGGGTGAGGATAAAAAAAAAAAAAAAAAAAACGTCTGCAGCTTACTTATGTAGAAAGGGAATTAAGTATTATCTAAAAACCTATCAGACTGGCAAAAATTAGAAAATTCAGCAATACATTATGTTGGCAATGGTGAAGATTAACAGGAAAACTCATACATTGCTAGTGGAGGAATAAATTGATAAAACTTCTATTGAAGTTGATCTGACAATATCTAACAAAATTTTAAAAGCACAAAACCTTGGACCCAACCACCTCACTTTTAGCAATTTATTCTACAGATAAACTTGCACACATGCAAAGTAGCATGCTATGCTCATTGAAACACTGTTCGAATAATAAACAATCTAAATGACCAAATTTCAGGGAATGAGTAATGATGGAATATCATGCTGTCATTAAAAAGAATGAAGCGAACCTCACTCATCACACACGTGCGTGGAGAGAGCACTGATCTGTAGCGTGGGAGAAGACAGGAGCGGCTCTCGACATCGGAGAGCTGGCCTGGGACCACCACGGGAACCCGGTGTTCCTGGACGCAGGCCTGGCACTCCCGAGGCCTTACTGTTTTTCTGTTGAGCATGAAATTCACAGAACACCAACACAAAAACAAGACTACTCAGTAATTTCTATTTTATGAGTTTTTTAAATGGAATGTATTGGGGTGACACTGATTAATAAAATTATATCGGTTTCAGGTGTACAGTTCTATAACACATCATCCGTGTATTGTATTGGGTGTTCACCACCCCAAGTCTCCTTCCACCACCATTTGTGCCCCCTACACCCTCGTCTACCTCCCTCCACCCCTCTCAGTAATAATTCCTGAACACAGACAAAAACACGAACACTATTGAAACCACAAAATGACCACATATGCCTCTATCCTGGCAAATACAAGCGACTGCTGTTTCTTTACCAATTGTAACGTTAGCCTCAATTCATTCCTCCTGCCTTATTGCTAAGATTTATTAAGATACACAATCATAAAATTGCCCCAGCATTCTGAAAGCATCCATTCCAGAGCAAATTCACACTTCCTTAAAAAATTTCTCCAATCTACCTAATCCAAACCCAAATTATAAATAGTAAATCCTTTCCACACATTTCAAACGAGATGCCCTGCAATCCCCACGGCGCGTGTTCTCCCGCACCGCAGTGCGCGACACACCCAACTTCCTCAGCTAAGGCAGCATGCTGAGAGGAAGGCGTGCTAAGTGAAGTAAGCAAGGTGCAAAGCCATATATGTGTGTGTATGCTATAATTTCTGCAAAATATGTCAAAATAAATTTAAAAAATTCATTGTTCGCATATGCGTAGAATACCTCTGGAAAAACACACTGGTTAAATGGTTGCCTCTTGGAAGGAGAACTAAGGCTGGGGCACGTGGGTAGGAGGAAAAGCGTTTTCAGTATATATAGTTGTTACCATGTTCATAAATTATTTACTTAATAACTTTTAAAAAAGCTAGTAAGACTCACAGGCACCAGTGTGGAGTCAACAGTCAGGAAAATTTAGACTCTTGCCTGGATAGTTAGGCTTATCAAATTTCTGCATGTAAGATTTCAACCGCGTTCAAGTCCCTCCAATTGCATCACTATTGACAAAATGTTCTCCAGCTAAGCCTCCAAAATCAGTCTTTGTGGAAAAATAGGATCAAATTTCATGTACTTTGACGTCTTACTGATGAAGGCTGCTGATTAGCCTGTATCAAAAAACCATTAGGTATAGGTATTCTCCTAAGAGTGGGATCCAGGGCTCCTAAGGCTAGAATATGAACAGGCAGGTAGGTCAGGGTGGTTTTGTATTTCTGGCTCTCCGAGGGAGCCCTGTGAGCTGAGAACACACGGCATTCGAATATCATGCTATTACAGCCATCACCAGGTCCTGTTCCACGTTTGAGCTGAGGGTGATGAGCTCCTCGGAGGCACTGCATGACCCCAGCACCCTCCTCAAGTCTCCACCAGAGCCGGCTCCCAACCCACCTGATGTCTGGCAGCCCCACACTCCAAACAGGTGGGGTAGGTGCACAACCACGGGACAATTCTGGATACAAGGTGTTATATACCCTAACTTCATATTACACCATCAAGTAGCGACTAGCAGCTCATTTATTTGTTGTTTTGATCTTCTTTGACTGGGGGCAAAGGCTCCTACAAGCTATGCCTAGTCCTGGTTCCCTGATCTTGGGGTCTCTAGCCTTCCCCTCATCTCCAGGGATCTTTGTGCACTTTCCGTCCCCTTACCTCTCTCTTTTAACTTACACTTCTGCCTTTACCAATTCCTGTTTTAGAGAACTACTTATGCCTGTCTCCACAATTCAGACCACGGCAACAGGCATTTGCAGTGCTCCATTTATAACAGAATGAAACACACACCCCGTCAACAGTTCCCTAATACATACACAATAAATCCAAAGTTTTGCACGGCAATTAGAGCTCTCTAAGCTCTTCATCAGGTCCTCATGAACTACCCTTCAGGGAGGGCTCAGTTCAAGTTTCACAGACTTACTGAATTCTTCCTGGACCTGCAGTCCCCAGTGAGCCCTTCCTTTCTCAAGCTGCTGTGAAGACAATAAATTTACTTATTGCCTCAGTTCTTTTTAAACATTTCATTCCCTTATCCTCAGCCATTTTCTTTTTTTTCGCCAAAGGGAAAGCCTACTAGGAAAACCAAATATATAAAACACCAACTCTGGAGGAAAATGATACCAGCTCAAACTCTCTTTCCCTACCCCTGAAGATGTTCAGCCAAACAGTTTTAAAACTACTGGTCTATTCCACCAGTGAATGTTGTTAGCTACCTTTTTTATGTCATCTTCCCAGCTAGATTATTAATTCCCTGGAGGCATAGGCCCTATTTTGTTGACCTAAATTCAACTACTATTTCAGCAATATGTACCAGGTACTGGGCCAGTAAAGCTACATACAGTATTTTCATAATTTGGCCCTTAATACAACCTATGAGGTAGACACTCCCACCCCCCTCATTTTACACATAAGATTAAGTGGGTCTGGAAGAAATGGCCCAATTTACTCAGTGGCAGAGATGTAACTCATACCGGGTCCTCAGAGTCTAAATCCAGTGCATTTTCTATTGCACCAAACAGCTTCTAGGTCTGTTCTGGATTATTCTTTTCCAGAGTCCCTGAGAGAAGACCAGCTGGCACCAGCACCAGAGAGGCTACAGTTAGGAGTGATCATGAGGACAAGTTCAATCGTAGGTTAAGCTCAGGTGGTTCTGCACCTGCGACAATGCTGAGGTGTTCCAACTGCTCCGTGGTTCTGGGCTACTAAGCTACCCTAACAACTGACTCCCTTCCATTTCTGTTCAGTATTATCTCCAAAGCTGACCTGATAGATGATGGCATCTTCCCACATCACCTACATGTACATTAAATAAAAACAAACACAAGCTTTAATGTGCCCAGGAATAAGTACTTATTTGCTTTCCTTCCCTCCCTCTGATACTCTCGGCAAGATAGCTTTTCTTTCCTAGTTTACAGAAAAGGGGAAATGGAAAATGGCTTATCTAGTGGACCACTAAGACTTAGAAAATGCCAGGGACTAGATACTATATTAGGATTTAAAGTTGCAGGGCCCAATCATTTGCAAAAATAAAAATTCACTATATAAAAGAACAGGTTTGCTGCATTAATAGTACAGAGACAATTAAATAAGAGACAGTAATCAAACTTTCAAATGTTTTATTTTTAGTGTTTTAAAACATTTTAATACAACAAAGATATAAAATAATATATATTAGTTAAATCTGAATTTAATTTAGAATCAAGATATTTACTTATATACAATACTGTGCTTTAAGGTATGGCTACCACAGGAACTTTCACATCTTCAAGTAATACTAGTTTCTCTGTGGAGAGGGTGTCAATTAGGTAGAATTCTTGAAATAAAACATGCCCACTTTAATTCAAACTAATTTTGCTTCCCTCATGTACCAGTTTCCACTTACTTTGTTTCATATCAGAAATACTTCCATTGTCGTAACAATCTATAGATTCTCTGAATAAAAAATTATTAAGATTAAGCATTTTTGAGAAGACACTACTGATAACTTTGCTTGGTTATGTTCAGACAACCCAGCAGTTCAGATCGAAACAGACTTGAAATAGCAATGAAATTAACACAGTCCTCCTTCTCTGTCCATATCAGGCACAAAACTTCTTTATGCTTAAACATGGAGTGCTCTGAATAAAAAGTCCTTTGGTTAATTTAGGGTGGAACATAGTCTAAAAACCAACTTTACTGGTAGCTGAATTATGGCTTATAGATTTCACAGATATTTTTATTGATCCTGATGCAAAGTAACAGGCCACATTCTAGTTACTTGAAATTGTGCCATTCGCTGGGTGGTGAGGGGTGGGCAAGAAGAGAACCAAAACCTACTTCCACGGCCATTTCAGTCATTCAAAGCCATTCAAAGGCAGAGAGGGGAAAAGAATCTCAACCTCTTTCCTTTCTCACTGGTCACCTGAAGCAGCCTGACTTTCGATGTCACCAACAATTCCCCTCTATAGAGGTAGAAGGGTAATGTGGGCTAAACTTTTTACAAATGCAAACTGTCTTAAAAGCCAAGTAAAATTGGCATTAAAACTGACATGCTTTGTTGGTTTTGCAACTATCTAAATGAAACCAATACTGTTTAAAAAAGCTGCTGAACTTCTAAAGGGAGCTATCTTGTCCTAATGCCTGAATACCTTAAAGAACTATTACTATAATTACTTTTGGTAAGGGGTAACTTAAGTCTACAAAAAGACTATCAAAGAATTAAACTTATTAGATCAGAGTATTTAAAACAAGAATATAGTTAATTTTCTCAAGCATTTTGGAATCAGAATCCTTAAAGAAAAGTTTACTATGAAACTGATGATGAAACCGCCTTCTGTTGAATCCAGTCAAAGCAGGTTAGTGTTACGAACGTATCTCTGAACAGCCCTTTCCAAAGGGACGCCGCCAAAGCAGACCGTGTCGTACCAGCTACGAGAGCATTTGGCGCCTCTGTTCTCCATTTATGAACGATGGTGCTTTCAGATTTCTAAATGACAACTATCAGGCAGATACAGGGCAGAGAACAGTGCCACTGGCAGCATCGGTTACACTATGAACAGGTCTCTCAGTCGATGGGTTTTTCTTGTGAACAGTCCACACTTAGTAACTGACTGATTCTAAAGCTAAACTCACTGCTTTCTGATTTAAAAGGATACTAGTAATAAACTGACCTAGCATATGTATTTTTACCCTAGCAATTCTGGCCACAGAAAACTATGAAGAGGATAGGCATGTTAAGAATTCTACAGCATTGCAAGAAAGGTTCCTCCCAAGTTGCTTGGTGATAACAGCAAACTTGCCCTCTTCAAAACATCCTACTCACTACAAATTTCAACTGCCCTTCAGTAACACTGCCCAGATGGACTTAAAGAATGAAAACGAGAGAGAAGGATGGAGGGAGGGAGGAGGAGGGAGGGAGGAAAGGAGGGAGAGAGAGAAGAAGAAGGAGAGAGAGAAAGAGGAAAGGAAGTCAGCCATGCTGTACCCAGAAACATTGAAAATGCATCAAAGACTTTTAATATAACCTCCAGCTTGTATCCCAAACCAAGATCTTTCTTGCTTCCACCTGGCTGGTGTGGCTCAGTGGACTAAGCACCGGCCTGCAAACCAAAGGGTCGCCAGTTCGATTCCCAGTCAGGGCACAAAAATCTTTCTTGGTTCCCTCTATACTGAGGCCTCTGTGTTTAATGATGTAAGCCTCTCTCTCACAAGTCTGCAACTGTAGAGCCTAGTGCAAGGTCAGAAAAATACGCAGATCTAAGTCACACAGCTTTTCTCCCTGCCACACTCCCACCCAACATGCAAATGTAAACAGGACCTTCACTATGGTCTAGAGTTCAATGAGAAAAAAAATACAAAGACAAAAATCTGGAAATTTCTGTACAGACAGAAAGCAACTAAAATACAGGTTTCATATTAAGAAAAAAAAAAAAACCAAAAAAATTCTGTCTCAAAGTTTTCCAAGAAAGAGACTTGGAGATGACTGATTTATGTAAACACTGCCTTGTAATAGTTATAGCAATACATTATAAGCCTAGCTTACCTTTTCCTCAAAACAGATTTGATAAATGCAAGGCTCCGAAGTTATGTTATGATCCTCACTGCAGTTTGCTGTCAGACACTCTCAAAGTCAATAGCTCCGCAAATTAGTTGTAATTTATTTTTTCTATTTTGTTCTACAGAGAAGAATCCATATGAAGGAAAAAGAAAACGGATGGCAGGAAAATTAGCATTAAGCAGCTACTTAACAGTCTTGACTTAATGTTGCCAGAGATTTTTTTTCAAACATTTTCCCAAAAGCCAACATTAGGGACCTCCCTAGCTAAATTTGGTGCAGTACTGTCATTTGGAAAAAATGACAGTGCCAGATCTTTTGACATCAAGGGTCAAACTCCTTCATAATTATGCAGTTTCCTTAGATGAAATATTAGCATTTTTGTCCCTAGCATGTAATAGAATCAACAATTTAAGATATTATAAGATTCTGAAGTATGAGATCTAAAAGCATAATAAAATGAATCGCCTTGTGCCATTTCTCAATGGAGAAATTAAAAATAACGTTCAGAGAAGACGCAAACTGGGGATCATTCAGCACTGGCTAAAACTCGCTCGCATAATATTCCTTTCCTGCCCAATCTGTTTTGGCTCCTCTGTAGCTTATACCCAGGTGGAAATATAACTCAAAGTGCAAAAATAAAATACTTCACCCACATGAGGAGCAGGCTCCTGCTAAGTGGCCTAATTTTAGACCTCAGTATGCCAGCACCTTTTCTAACTCCTTGTTTTAAAATGGAATGTAAAAACCACACAATTAATATTCCAAGTGGCTAAGCTCATCATCTGGGCTTCAAATTCCAATTCCACAACCATCCTACTGTTATAACTACTCTATAAAACCCATTAAATGTGAAGTGACAGATATTATCAGAGATCAAATTACATGAGGTACTAAATTTCTAGTGTTGTAAATGGCAACTAAGTTATATCATTTCCTGACTGCCAAATTAAGACTAAATAGAATGTATGCACACAATTATACTTAAAATTAAAAACAACAAAACCTTTTTATATCCAAATATGTTTGTGACTGCTTACTTCTGATGGCCAAGAATCAGAAATTCCAAAAATCAAAAAGTTATACTATGCCTGCAACCTGCTATAAATTTCTTTTCACAAAGAGAAAAAAAATATTTTTTGCATGCATATCTCCATACTTAAGGACGTAAGAACTTTATCTAACACCTGGTAAAACACTCCACTGTTTTTCTCATTAAATAACAAATAACATCATTAAAAAGCATACAATTGGGCTGTCATCTAACTAACGGCTGAAGCACAAAGTTACTCCATCACTAAAATTCAGCCAATTTTACATTTATGGATGCAGCCACCTCCCCCCAGGGATTTATGGTCACACAGAACCCTGCAAACAAAACAGGAACCGCATCTTTCATTGTATCTTTGGTGAAAAATGTCAGTGCTATACAGGACTCTGTCATCTCACATATGGCCCCTTTCTCTTCCTGCTTCAGGCATCCTGGTATGTTCAATATACTTTTCTTAAAGATGTCAGAAGACAAAAATTATGTTAGTAAAACCAATTACTTTCCAGAGTTGCATTGTTAAAAAGACACAGATTAATTCAAAGAACAAATACTATTCAACTTGGTAGGGAGTTTTTGTTTGAAGACAATAAGGAACTTCAAACAGTATTATTTCTTGCCTGGAGTCCTACTGGGAATTGAAAAACCAAAATCTTTAAACCAGCAAACTGCTTAACTTGATCTGCTAAATTCAATAAGCAAATACTCAACAGGTCGGGGTAACAGCCTGACTTCAGTCACAACATTACTTCTGCCTAAACAGAAGGGGCAAAGACATCTACTTAAGTTTTCCATTCAAACAGATATGTAAGGACGCTTGATTGTTCCTTCTTGCTTTCTATAATCACAGCCTTGCTCAGAATAGGGACCTTTACTTTGTCAACATATAAGCCAAAAAGCAAGGCATCCACGAACAACCTGGGGGGAGAAAGCAAAGTTATTCACTTTCAACAATTAGTGTATATTTAATCAGGAACCTATAACAAAGACAGTCTTCATCCAATTAGTCTTTTCATTATTGCTGGTTTTGAAAACGGCCAACAATATTCATTAGGTACTGTACCATTAACATTACATTCGAAAAAAGAAAACATGGGAAACCAAATTCTTGCTCTCCTACTCTGCTGATATGCTCTGGTATTAGCTAGAGTATGGTAATATAAAAAGAGTCTTGTTGTGATATAAAAGGCAATAAACACATCAATGGAATAATGTTCATGGGCAGCCAAAATGAAGAAGATTCCAAAGAGGTTGAGAACCCAGGATAAAGTGTGCAAGAAATTCCAGCTCCTTGGTGTATCTGGGAAAAGGACAGAAAGAATATTTTAAAACCACATTTCTTCCAATGCTTCTCAGACACATGCTTCATAGAACCTGACATCCTTCCCACAGCCTCCTCTGCAGTTAGTCATCTAATACGTATGTCAGCACTAAATAGATACTTACATTCAGTGACAAAGAAATTCAGCATAGTCAGGACGACTGTGTGGCCACTGAACATGTAATCTCCACAAGTGTGAACACCGGTTAGGGTCATACCAAAGCCACTCCAAATGGCAAAGGCCCGGCGTAGTTTCTCCCATACACTGCCATATATCTATAAAGAAAGCTATGAATTAGCGTTCAAATGCCTAGGGAGGTAAGAGCTTCCAAACATCGATTCCCATTGAAATTCAAATGCTGAATGACTTAGAAATAATGTCTAAGCAAAAGCAACCAGACTCCCAGTCTAATTAATTCCAGATATCCACAATGAGTGGTCAAGTCTTAGCTATACTGGGAAATAGTTTGGTAATTAAATAAAATCAATGTAATTCAGGAGTTTCTTTATAATAAGAAAGGTAATGCATTACTACACAAAAATATTTCCAAGTTTTTAATCCAATAATAGAGCAGTACTTGCTTGGCTGTTCTTGCCAGTAAGAAATAGGCTATGCCAGAGATAATGGCTACCAAACAGTATCTATTCTCCCCTTCTTTACTGGTATTTATTTGAAGTGGCAATGAACTCAACTAAAACACTGCATTTCCCAGCCTCCCTTGTAGCTGGGTACGGCTATGTGACTAAGTTCTCTGTACAGTAAGACATTAGTGAAAGTGCAAAAGATTTCTGGGAAGACTATGGAAGAAGGAGACAACAGCTCAGAGGAAGTCTTTTCTACCTTTCTTCCTTCTAGCCTACAAATCAGGCATGAGAGTTGAAACCCCAGCAGCCATCTTCGACCACAAAGTGGTCTTGAGGATGCAAGCCAAGCATTAGGAGAGCAGAAAAACAGAAAAATCATGAGTTTTGGATGCCTCCTTCAAGTTACCCTATCTGACCTGGAGTACCTACTTTCAGACTTCTCTTATGAGAGAATAAGCTGTTGTTTGTTTATTAAACCATAGCTGTCTTGAATTTCCTGTTATTAGCAGCCAAACCTAATCCCAGCTCCCATACATAAGCTTAAAAAATCAATCCATTTTTAGGAAGAGTTTGAGCTATGGTCACATACAAACATATACAAAGGCATTTAACATATAATAATACAAAAAATTGCTAAAATTTTATGTGCATTTACTATTGGAAGGCATGCTACTAAGTGCTTTATGTGTTATTGCATCGAATTTCCACAGCAATCTTATAAAGTAATTTAATTGTGCAGGGGAGGGAACCGGCTTAGAGAGGTCACACAGCTAGTAACATAACCAGGATGTGAACCCAGGGCGTCCAATTCCAAAACTCTTATTTCTCGAAAACTCTACTATGGCTAACAAATGACAGAAACAGAGACGGGCGGCGAACAGTAAACACGATTAGGTGTTACACCAGGGTCCAGAGACACAGGTTTAGGCTTTAAAGAAATGTTTTAATCACTTTTTAGTCAAAATTTAAGAAAATATGTTGCTTATAGTCAAAGATTATGAAGTATGTTAGTCATGCCCTGAAGGGCTGTCTATAAAGCAAGTTCCAGAAAAAAATGTTTACAGGTACACTTTGCTTGAGATCATACAAAAATGTAGCCGTTGAGCACAAAACAACGGCAGCTTAAGCAGAAACAAAGGTCCTGCCTCAGATGTTTAGTTTCTGCTTTTTACTTTAACGATGTCACTGACTTACAATTTTGAGATATTTTGCAGAATCTTAGTTCCTTAACCAGACAGATCGCCCAATCACAGTGACAAAGGCACCGAATAAGATGATGTGAGGAACTGAGTTAATCAGACTAAAAAACCCACTGAAGCTCGCACGAGAACTTACCAGTCAGTTTCACCCTTGGGCCCTAAGTTCCTGCCCCTCAGTCTCTGCCTCTAACAACCTGGATTGGAAGCCATCAGGGAGTTCGAGTTTAAAGCAGTAGCTTCTCATTCTCGCGGCTTCAATTTCTCCACCGCAAAACTCAGTGTTCGGCTCTGCTGCGTGTGAAGCAGGCTGCCTCCTTATTTTTTAACGAAACATCCTCATTAGATACCACAATTTCACTGGAAAGCCTCATCTGCTGATTATATACACTGCACAGCTTTCCCTTTCTGCTTTACTTGAGGGCAGGAGAGGAAGAAGAATTTATTATTAGAGAAAAGAAAAGAGAAGGTACTAAAGTACACAGTTTGGTTCTTTCATGACCTCTAATGAGAATATGGTTAGAGATGTCACTCTCATGAAAGTAAAAAAATCAGGTAGTGAAGAACAGAGACTGCTAGGGAAGTAAGTCTCAGCCACCAGCAAGAAACAATGCCAGTCGAAAAAAAGCAATTATTGCTTAATTACTCAAGTCTCCCTATACTTTCCAATCTTAAATATTCCAAATATTCTTCCAGAAAAATAAAGTTGTAACAATACAATAGGATAAATAAGATGCTTTGATAAGACAAGACGTAAAAATTGGCTTTAAGTATTTCTTTCCATTGATTAATTTCAAAAACAGGCATGTTCTTGGTTCCGTCCCCAAACCTCCTACTTCTGGGAATGAGATTTCAAGCAATTAATTTATTACAATGAACATGTGCTATGGAGTTCACTGTTAGGGATTTGATTGCCAGTTATTATCACTTTAACTTTCTATTTTTAATGACTACTGCAAATAATATAGGTCAATAAATAGGTTATCTTATAATTCAAAGCAATTAACAGCATTTAGGGCAGATGTGAATAGAAAGCTCCATATATAACTGTTAATGAAGAACAGCCATTAGAGAAAGAAAAAGGATGGCAGAGGGACGGTATCTAATTTATTTCTGTAGCATGCATTGTAGCCCTGTGCATATATATTTCGTGGCTGACCCACAGTTAAATTCTTTGGTTACAGGATTCTCTTTTCAGTGGAATAAGCTTATATTTTCCTTCTTTTAAATCTCTTCTAATCAATTAGCATACTATTTGTGGAAACTGTTCTAGCCCCACCTCACACCATATACAAAACTAAATCCAATAGATTAAAGATTTACTATAAAATGAGACTATAAAACCTCAGATATCATCTTTCATTAACCAGAAAGGCTAGCAGTGACTCAAAAGGCTGGTGACAAGCAGTGCTGGCACGGGGTGGAAAAACCGCCAGGCACGCACACGGTGTCGGTCATGGTGAAGACTAGTCTTTTCTAGCAGACATTTGAATACATATCGCAATTTTTAATGTGTATGTTCTTTGATTTCATAATTCCACTTCCAAAAACTTACCTTAAGGAGATAACTAAACAGTGAGAAGGCAGAAATGTACAAGGATGTTTACGGCAGCATTGTTTATAAATCATAAGATTCGGAGACATCCTAAATGTATATCACTTGGAGACTATTAATCATACAATGGAACACTCTGCAGCTATTGAAAAGATGAAGTATAGCTATATGTATTTCTTCAGAAAAGTAAGCAACATACTGTTAAACAAAACAAATGAAAAAATCTATGTCTGTAATATGATTCTATCTTTTGTTTAAAAAGTATCCACCCAAATAAACTTGTTTGAATGTGTAAACAGCAGCAGATAGGACCATACGCATGACTGTTAGCATTATTTATTGCATAGATTGAAAGAAGAAATTATGTGAGCTTTTATTTCCTAACTTATATATTTCTATAAAATTTGAATTTTTAAAGTAATGAATTTATATAACATTATAATTAGAAAAAGTAACTTTCCCTTTTTGAAAGCAAAAACAGCTTTTACCTTAAAAATAAGATATTTCCTTTCCACTAAATCCTAAACATCTTATAAGTCTCTGGATGGGGAAACTCAAAAGATGGAAAATTTTTATTTTATTTTTTTAAATTTTATTTATTTATTTTTGTAGAAAGGGCAAAGGAGGGAGAGAAGGAGAGGAAGAGAAACATCAATGTGAGAGAGAAACATTGACTGGTTGCCTCTCATATGTGCCCCAACCAGGGACCAAACCTGCAACCCAGGCATGTTTCCTGATCGGGAATCAAACTGGTGACCTTTCACTTTATGGGACAACACCAACTGAGTCACATTGGTCAGGGCGAAAATTTTTAATTTTTAGTTATCATTAGTAAGCTTAGTAATTAATGCATGTAGAAAGCTACTGTTCCAGGAACTGGAATGTATAACTGGACGCACCCTGACTCCAGGAGACGCACCAGCAATTCGACCTTTGTGCCCCAGGAGGACTGCAAGCAATTAAGACGGTATCTGAGCCATTGTGCTCCAGGGAGAGACATCAGCAGCCCAGGTCACAGATAAAGAATCAATGGTCAATAGATGAAAGGATACTGGGAAAATTGCCAGGACGGCAGCTTTTATCTGAGTAACCTTTTCCTTGAATTCCATACCCCTTACCTATACTTTTCTTCTTCTCATAAAAAAGGTTGGCTTGAGCTCCGGCCCGTGGACCAAAAGGTTGCTGGTTCAATTCCCAGTCAGGGCACACACCTGGGCTGTAGGCCAGGTTCCCAGCTGGGAGCATGCGAGAGGCGACCAATTGATATTTCTCTCACACATTGATGTTTCTCTTTTTCTTTTTCTCGCCCTCTCTATAAAAATAAATAAGATCTTTTTTTTTAAAAAAAAGGTTGACTTGAGATGAAATGTAATACGATCTTTTAGGGTACATAACCCGCCATCTTCTCAGATCGCTGGCCATCTGAATAAAGCACCCATAAAGATTCAATCCTTGGCTCTGGCTGGTGTGGCTCAGTGGATTTAGTGCTGGCCTGCAAATCAAAAGGTCGCCAGTTCTTCCCAGTCAGGGCACATGCCTGGGTTATGGGCCAGGTTCCCAGCTGGCGGTGTGGAACTGATCGATATATCTCTCACACATCAATGTTTCTCTTCCTCTCTTTCTGCCTCCCTTCCCCTCTAAAAAATAAATAAATAAAATCTTAAAAAAATAAAAAGGATTCAATCCTTGACTGTCGATTCTGGTAGTGACAGGCAGCATGAATGCTGACTTTTCCAGTTTCACTTCCACCTTTCTCACTGGGCAGTCTCCTCATACCTAAAGAAAGTTTGTCGCCCTTCAGCTCAGAGCTGTATTTTTAGCTCTTGATCTCCTTTGGCTGCTTTATCTTCCCTTTCGGCATTTCAGCTATTTATACTGCGGGAGAAGAACTGACACTTAACTTTGTTTTACACTTTACAAATAACATTAAAATAACAAAGGTGTTAATATATACATTTGAATACATGGGAATACAACTAAAGCATGGATGCTTAGAAAAGAAGGATAATAAATTCTTTTGTCCAAACTTAATGAGTCACAAGAGCGAATTTTGCATATAAAATACAGGTGATTTTCAGGGTATTTTTCGTTTTTTAAAGTTATTCAAAACCCAGGTTTTTTGTTCCCATCTACATAATCTCTTCTCTCTCAATTTAACCAGAAGAGAAGTCTACAGTATACCAAAACAATCTACAAAGCATAAAACAGAAACAAAAACATCAGCTATTATTTAGTATCCCAGAAAGAGTAAAGTTTAGAGTAGTGGGTACTATATTTTAAATGTAATATAATCAAACTGCAACACTTTTTTTTTTAAAGATTTTATTTATTTACTTTTGGAGCAAGTGGAAGGGAGGGGAAAGAGACGGAGAGGAACATCAGTGTGTGACAGATACATCCATCTGTTTCCTCCCAATGGGGGACCTGGCCTGCAACCCAGGCATGTGCCCTGACAGGGAATCAAACCAGCTACCCTTCGGTTTGTGGTCCAGTGCTCAGTCCACTAAGCCACACCAGCCAGGGCATATTTATTTATTTTTAGACAGAAGGGAAGGGATGGAGAAAGAGAGGGAGAGAAACATCAATGTGTGGTTGCCTCTCATGTGGCCCCCACTGGGGACCTGGCCTGCAACCCAGGCATGTGACCTGACTGGGAATCGAACTGGCGACCCTTTGGTTCGCAGCCCATGCTCAATCCACTGAGCTACACCAGCCAGGGCCAAACTGCAACACTTTTAAAAAAGGACTGATGAGGACAGTGAGGGGACCAGTCATGTGATATGAAGAACTTAGGATGTTGAGGATAGTAAGAAAGAGAAAACAGTTAATTCAAAGAAACTCTTTTTCTACAGCTCTATAGCATATCAATGGATAGAAGTAGCAGTGAGGTAGATTGTGGCTTAACATTTTTACCAAAGTAATATTTCTAGAAGTTTCTTAAAGATATTGAAAATACTAGAAAGCACATTTTAATAGTAAAAGCAAAATCTTAGCCCCACTGCATATATGGTGCCATCAACCCCCCAAGAACAAGAGGAAAGAATGGTAAGGCAGCAGGCTACCTTTCCAGTGCACTGCAGGTGCTGTCCTGGCACGGAGAGGGAGGTCACAAACATGGTAAAGCAGCGAAGCAAGAACACAGTGCCCATCAGACTACAGAGCCTTCGCAGAAGTATTGACCTGTGAACAGAGCGACCAAAATGGGAGAAAGATCAGAAAAAACACAAAGCAAATCCCAGACATCAAATGTTTCCTTAACAGGAGAGCAAGCACTCCTGGAAGAGGACAGAAATCTGATACTATCACCGCCCAGAAGAACTTTCTGCAATGATGAAAATGTTCTGTAACTCCACTGTCCAATAAGTTATCTACATGTGCCTCTTGAGCACTTGAAACACGACTAGTATGACTGAGGAACTGAATATTAATTTTATTTCATGTTTACTAATTTAAATTTAAATGGCCACATGTGGCGGTATACCACCTGTCACGTTGGGCAGTGCAGACCTAAGACCATCATTTTATTAATAAGAAAATATGGCTAAGAGAAAGCAAAAGAGTTATGTAAAAGCGAAGACTGGTACCTAGCCTGACTCTTAGCTTACTGTTAGTCCTATTACTCATATATTGCTCATAAGTTATTCACTTAATGAGAGCTAAAGTTGAACATGTGGTTGTAGGAAAATTTTTGCTCATCAATATCATTGTAAATTTATTAATGATAGTAGCTATCTACAAAATGTTATTTAACCTAAGTTAAACTTAAGCTATAAAATACTCAGTTCTTTTTAACATTAAGTTATATATTAAGTATATCTCTAACAAAAATTTTAAAGTGCATTGTGACATCACTTGTACAGTTATATTACTATTTTTTAAATGTCTTAAACCAAAACAGACTATAAGATTCTTAAGTTCAGGGACTATGCTTTACACAGTTCCAAAATGCTACTCCCACCCTCAAAAAAAAGCACTGAATGCAAAGTTCAGTACGTTTCAAACTTCAGTGTGTACACCTGGGATGGAGCCTAGGAGTCTGCATTTTAACAAGAGCCATGTGATTCCAATGAAAGTGGCACAGAAGATCACATTTTGAGAAACACTTTCTCTGACTAAACATCAAAATTTGCATTTGACTGGCCACTGCTATGCTTTGCTAAATCTACAAAGGTTTCCTATAAAGTCAAGTCCTTCTTATTTTGAAGAGTGGATATATTCAAATCCACGGGGTGCAAATCCACGGGGTGCTAAGACAAAATTAAACCAGAAAGCTGCAGAAATACAGGTGCTCTGTTTTGAGAGATTTTATGTATTTATTTTTAGAGAGTTGGAAAGGGAGGGAGAAAGAGAGGGAGAGAAACATCGATGTGTGAGAGATCCATCCAGCAGTTGCCTCTCACCCGCCCCCAGCTGGGGACCTGGCCCACAACCCAAGCGTGTGCCCTGGCTGGGAATCAAACCAGTGACCTTTCAGTGCACAGGCCGGTGCTCAATCTACTCAGCCACACCATCCAGGGCAGGTACACATGTTTTTAAACTACTCTGGTTTTAAACTGCTCTGGTTTTAAGCAATATTCTACAAAATGGGAGAGAATGAAGTGCAATATGGCCCAAAAGTGGGACACGAATAGCAATCACCAACCTTTCTTCCACTTTTAAAGCACTGAAGTAACTGCTGCTTAGGGTCTAAAGCGTGCCACTGTTGTTTCCCTCAAGCACTCCCTAGCGAGAAGAAAGGATCACAAATTCCAGAAAGTGTGCCTATTCCTCTTCAGTGTCCAAAGACAATGAATAGCAGATTCACAAACTTTCTAGTTCTTTACTTTTTTTGTTCCCTATGCCTTATTTTTTTTAACTTAAATCAAGTAGTTTCCCCTCATTAAGGCAGGAGATAAGCCTCCCCTTACACTTCTCTTATTTTTTTTAATGAAAAAAAAAAAAAAATCCTTCCCTTTATATTTCTTGGTGAAAGTGCTAAAGAAGCACTTTTCCTGTTCAGCAATTTCCTCTACCACCTAAAGTAAACCACACGGACAAGGCACGCGCAATCCGTCCAAAATAATCTCTTTTCAAACAGGCCTCCCCCAAGCACAAAACCACTTCTTCCACCTGAACATTAGCCCGAAGACTGTCCTTGGAGGAGTTTCTATCCTTCTGCAGAAGTGACATTTTCAATATGTTTCCAAAGAAAGATTAATAGCTAGATTGTCAATGGTTGGCCCATGTCTGAACATCTCTGATATTTACCTGCAAAATGCTTTCAGGATATTACAACATATGAAGATATCAACTCCAGCTGACTCTTTTGTTGATCAAAATCAAAACATGTTCCTATGTCAATAACTATAACGTCACAATGACTAGAGAAGGAAATTAACAAGGAAACCACACAGGGAAAAACAGATTTGATGACTTTAACACAAGACAGTCAAAACACTTGCAGTCTTTTAACGGAGTTCAGTGAAGTACCTGTGTTTGTGAAGAAGAAGAACCAGGATCCAAATATAGCACAGAATCACACCACAGACTTCTGTCATGGCAAAGGCCCATGGGATTCTAGGAACGCTAGAAGAGAAAAAGTTACATTTGGGGCTGACAAGAAGTATATGGATGTAAATGACACCCCTCTTTTCAATAATATTTCCTTCTAACAATGAACTTAAAATTGCTCTCTGTAATTTTTATCTCTTTCAGGAGATGATGTCTGGAGAACCTGAGGTTAGGGGGACTGTTTCATAAAGTACCCTGCTTACCAGAATCTCTTTGTAGTCAGTGACTGCCAGTCACGGTTCTGTTACAAAGTAACAACCCTTTCCTCCCTCCCAGTAGCACTGCAGACCTGGATACAGGACTGCCCAGCAAGGATGCTGGGAAAAAGGCTCATTTGCTGCACGATGGTCTCATTTTAAAATCCAGACAAGAAGGGCTTGACCCTGACTCTTCTTTATTTATTGGGTTAGCCAAAAAGTCTGTATGGTTTTTCCCATGAAATAAAAGACACATTTTTCATTTTCACCAATAAGTGTGTTGATTTGGATATTTTGAGTATGTCAGTTATCTCCCGTGTGGTATAATGATTGTTCTCAATTAATGTCTCGATTTGATTAGCAGCAACTTCAACTGGTCTACCCAACCATGGAGCATCGTCTAGTGAAAAATCTCCACGCGAAATTTCGTAAACCACTTTTGACAGTCACACTGTCAAACCACCTTCTCCACACACTGTACAAATCTTCTTTTTTGGATTTCAGTTGCATTTTTACCTTTCTTGAAATAATAAAGCATAATGTGCTGAAAATGTTGTATATTTTCCTCTACCTTCAATATTAAAATGGCTAAACAAAAATTCACTAATCTTGATAAAATGTTTAAAAGATTTTAATTATTTATTTTTAGAGAGAGGGGAACGAAGGGAGAAAGAGTGGGAAAGAAACATTGATCAGTTGGTTGCCTCTTGCACACCCCCACCTAGGGGCCTGGCCCACGACCCAGGCATGTGCCCTGACTGGAAATCAAATCAGCAACCTTTTGGTTCCCAGAATAGTGCTGATAAGTTTTTTTTTTTAAATACATACTTATAGGACAGCAGACACAATACAATCTAACAAAATTGTTTCAAATGAAGTTAAAAACAACTAAGCGGTACTACAGAAAAAAGTGTTTTTCTGTAAGAGCCATCTTACGGGAAAAAAACAAATGAACTTTTTGGCAGACCCAACAGCATATAGAAGTCCCCCTTATCTGTGGGGTACAGTTCCAAGCCTCCCAGTGGATGCCTAAAACCATGGATAGTACCAAACTCTACACATGTCATGTTTTTTCCTACACATACCTGTGGTAAAGTTTAATTTATAAATTAGGCACAGTAAGAGATGAACAACAATAACTAATAATAAAAAATAACAAGTATAACAATACACTGTAATGACAGTTATGTGAAAGTTGTCTCTCTCTCAGGCAGTATCTTCTTATACTGCACTCTCCCTTGTTGTTGTGACGATGGGAGGTGATAAAATGCCTACACGATGAAGTGGGGTGAATGAGACACTATTTATAAAGTAAAATGAGGGTTACTTGAACTCAAGCACCGTGATTCCATGAGAGTCAGTCACATAACCGAGATGGCTCCTACGGACTAATGGGCAGGGAGCATATAGAGTGTGGATAGGCTGGACAGAGACAATTCATGTCCTGGGCAGAACGAAGCAGGACAGTGAGAGACTTCAACACACTACGCAGACTGGTGCACAATTTAAAACTTACGAATTATTTCTGTAGTTTCCCACTTAATATTTTCAGACCATGGTTGACCACAAACTGCAGAAAGTGAAACCTTGGCTAAGAGGGGACTACTATATTTGGTTTTGTTTTAGAGACAATAACGTTTTTGTTTTACTCCTTTATATCTTCCTGTCCCCCTTTGCTTTATATTTCCTCTTTCTTTCTCTTTTCTATTGATTTCTTTCCTCACCGAATCCACAGCTCCTGTGGTTACCCACTAGTAAAAGACAAGGCACATTTCCGATTTTAAAAAGAACAAGGGTGCAGGAGGAGAGAAAGAGAAAGGAAAGAAAGGAAAAGGGGCAGGCAGAAGGGAAGGAGAAGGAAGAGGGGTAGAGGAAGGGAGGGTGGGAAGGAGAAGGGAGATGGAAATGAATTAGTCCAAATAGGTCAACTCTGGGTGAGTAGGATTATTGATGGTTTTATTTTTATTCTTTGTACTTTCCACTACAAATTTTTATTCAATGGCATGCTAATTTTATAACTAAGAAAATAAAGGTATTTTTAAAAAGAAAACGTGAAATCTGAAAGATATGAACAGTCTACCCCAAATCTTATTCAGAATAACTGAAGAGAGTCTATCATCTTCCTTAAGGGACTCATCTTTTTACTTATTATTTCAGGAAAAAAGACTCCCCTCATGTGTTTTTTTATTTTTTCTTTTTTAAGATTATTTATTCATTTTTAGAGAGAGGGGAAGGGAGGGAGAAAGAGGGAGAGCAACGACAATGTGTGGTTGCCTCTCGCATGCCCCCCTACCGGGGACCTGACCTGCAGCCCAGGCATGTGCCCTGACTGAGAAGAGAACCAGCGACCCATTGGTTCGCAGGCCGGTACTCAATTCACTGAGCCACACCAGCCCAGGGCTCTCTCTGTTTACTCCTGTTTACTCCTTAGTTTTTTGTTTTTTTAATTTTTTTTTTTTTAAGATTTTAATTTATTTATTTTTAGAGAGAGGGGAAGGGAGGGAGACAGAGAGGGAGAGAAACAGGAACGTATGGTTGCCTCTCACATGGCCCTCACTGGGGACCTGGCCTGCAACCCAGGCATGTGCCCCAACTGGGAATCGAACCGGGACCCTCTGGTTCCCAGCCCGCGCTCAATCCACTGAGCTACACCAGCTGGGCTACTACTCCTTAGTTTTGATGGTGTGAATCCTCCAGTTGTTTTCTAAGAAAGAAGGGCTGAAGGATAAACTTATTTTTAGTGTCAGATTTATTTGAGGTTTAATTTACAAACAGAAAAATTTGTCCTTTTTAGATATATAGTTCAATGAGTTTTGACAAATATATTCAATCATGTAACTGCCACACATTAAGGATATAGAACATTTTTATTAGTCCAAAAAGTTTCCTTGTGACCCTTTGTAGTCAATCCCCTCCCTCACTTTCGGCCCTTGGGCAACCACTGATCTGATTCGTCCCTTACAGGTTTGCCTTTTCCAGGATGGCACACAAATGTACTCACACGGTATGTATCTGGATTCCTTTTGAATCTGACTGTATTCGTTCGCATAACACATTTCAGATTCATCCATGTTTTTACATGTAATTATAATTCTTTATTCATTCCGTATGTACAATTTATCATTTCACTGGTTGATGGATATTTTGGGCTATTTTCAGTTTTGGGTGATTATGAATAAAGACCACATACAGGTCTTTGCATGGACATGTTTTCATTTTTCTTGGGTAAATACCTAGGGGTGAAACTGCTGAGTCCTACGTTAAGTGCATGTTTGACTTACAAAGAAACTAGCAAATTGTTTTCAAAGCAGTTGTACCATTTTGCATTTCTACCAGAAATGATGACAGTATCAGTTGCTCTGAATCCTTGTTGGGCCTTGTTATTATCAATCTTTTCTTTTTCATTTTAGCAATTCTAATAGGTGTGGGGTTGGAGAGTAAGCATTCTGAGACTTGCAAATTTTAAAATATCCTTGGGTCTAGACTTCTATCTAATTGGTAGTTTGCCTGGACCGAGAATTCTAAGTCAGACATTATTTTCCCTCCGAATGTCAAAAGCATTGTTCCATTGTTTTCTAGTTTCTACTTTTGCCAACAAGTGTGATGCTATTTGGATTTCCAACCTTTGTATGTTACCAGTTTTGTCTCTTAAGAAGCTTTTTAGGATCCTGTTATATCCAGTATTCTGAAATTTTTCATATTATACTGGGTGATCAGTGGGCCCTTTTAATATGAAAAGTCATGTCCTTTGGTTCTGGAAAACTTCCTTGTATTATATTTTAGTATTGTCCCCCTCATTTTCTCTATGTATTCTTTATAGAACCCCTACTTGTTCAATGTTGGGCCAGGTGGGTTAACCTTACTTCTTCTCCTCATTTTTCTTTTGTTTTACATGCTGGGCAATTTCATCAAATCCATGTTCCAGTTATCCTGATGGTTTTATTTTATTTTAATTTTTAAAATTTTATTTATTTATTTTTAGAGAGAGGGGGAGGGATGGACAAAGAAAGGGAGAGAAACATCAATGTGCGAGAGATATATCAATTGGTTGCCTCTCATACACCCCTGACTGGGGACCTTGCCTGCAACCCAGGCCTGTGCCCTGACTGGGAATTGAACTGTCAACCTTTCAGTTCACAGGCCAGTACTCAATTCACTGAGCCACACCTGCCAGGGCTATCCTGCTGGTTTTAAATTTCTACTTGCATTTTTTATTTTCAAAAAAACTTTTTCTCTGAACTTTCCTTTTTTATAGGCTACTTTTACTGTCTCACAGAATGCAACATTTGTTATCTGTGAGAATATGGATAATTATTTGTTTTGGTGTTCTTTTGCTCCTGATTTAGTATTCCTAGTTTGCTTTTTCTGTTTGCATTGGTCTGTTTTCCTCAAACATCTGCTGATTCTTGACTGACCACTTATATTTGACAGTGAAGTACTTAAAAACAAACAAACACAAAACTTAAGTTCTATGTTCACAGACTGAGCTTATCAAGTCACAGGTTTCACTATCGAGTAATTGGACAAAGGCCTGGTTAACGAGATAGGGCTATCTTCCCTACCACGGCATCTACAGTCCTCTTCTCTCGTGCAGGTTTTCCAAGAAGACTGTTCTCCTGTTGGAGGACTGGGGCTGGGTGAGAGTACAGATAGATGGGAAAGGCGCTGCAAGTCTCAATGATCAGTACATAGATCTACAGTTAATCCTCTTGAAAACATACTGAAAAACATGCACCTTTGTTCTCATGTGGACCTGGTGTCTCCAAGTCCAGAGTCCTTCACATTTAACTACTGGAAAATATCCTATGCGTCTTCTGCCGGAGGCTAGCAGGTCTAAAAGCTTCTTAGATTGACTTTCAACCAAATCTCCTGTATTTAGCTCCTATCTGTATCTGGTCTTGAGAGATGCTTGGTGCCTCCTGTTTTGAGAGTTTTTCTAGCATTTCATAGCACAAATAAACTCACCTCCTGGGCACTGCTAGTCCCACTCCCAATTGCACAACAGGCACTTACTTTCTACTTTCCAATTTTGTAGTATTATCACAATTTTTGCCTTCAAAGGATTATAGAACTCTCCCTCCCTTTTACTGTCATTTTAGTGGAGTGTTGTGAGGAAACTGTCAAATATGTACTCAATGTCTCATACTTAGAATACAAAGCTTTACGAAATGCGTAATACATGTACATGCCTTTTTTTCCTGGATAGAATTTAATTTTCTTTGGTAATTCAAAGTCATCACTGTGAACACTGATTATTACCTTGAACACAATAATGACCTCGAGGACTACTGAGAAATAAAGAGGAATTAAGCTCCAGATTGATGTGGTTTTTCCACATCAATTTATGTTTTCTTTTTATAGTGCTTCCATTATATGTTTTTTATGTTTTTATGTTTTCTTTTTATAGTGCTTCCATTTCCTCCCTTGCTGTTACGGTTATCCGCTATCCCTTCATTGTTGTAAGTGGGCCTGCCTCTAGAAGCATCCCTGTCTCCTTCTAATTTTGTTTATGCTGTGCTGGAGCTCTTGAAATTGTGTCAAATAAATGTCAGAAGCAGACTCTGAAAGGAAGATCAGTGTGAACGTGATTAGGAGTATTCCCAAAGGAAAACCATAGGGCAGGGGGGAAATGAGATCAATGCAAGGAAGCAAGGCAAGGGTGAGACATCAAGCACAGCCTTGTGGGAACCTCAGACAAGGATAACTTTGGCTCATTCCTACAGGGCATTTGCGAGACAGTGTAGGTCCGACCTAAAAGTTGGCCCAATTAGGACAAAGATAAATGCAGTATTTGTACCCCACCTCATCAGTCACTGGTTAAGAGCTGCTGCTGGAGAGATGTAAATTTCTAAGCATGTTTGGCTCTCTTTTCAAGCAGGCAAAGTATGTTCAGCAGCCCAAGAGCAGCTCTCCAGCAAAGAGACACATTTACTCCATGTTGGATTATCAGTGAGCACGAAAATGGAAACCAGGCTTGAGAGGATACAGGAAGAACCCTGACAGCCCCTGCTACCATTCTCCTATGAATAAAGTTTAGATACTTAAGAGCATGGAGCTGTGTAGTGGGTGGCACAACTGAGTTAGGCAAAATTTGGTTTCAAATCCCCACTGAGAATTGAAAACATGTCTATGCAAAGCTTTGTACACTAATGTTTATAGCAGCATTAATAGTATCCCAAAATTAGATACAACTCTCAAGCATTCATCAACAAATTGTAGCATATTCATACAATGAAATATTATTCTGTAATAAGGAACAAAATACTGATGCATACTACTCTGTGGATGAATCTTAAAAACATTATGCTAACTGAAAGAAGCCAGAAACACACAAAAAAGGGCCACATACTGTATGTCCATTTGTAGGAAATGTTCAGACCAGGCAAATCCATGGAAACACAAAGCAGATTGGCAGTTGCCAGGGTCTAGAGACAGAAGGGAATGGGATGTGACCGATAATGGCCATGAGTTTCTTTGGGGGGCAATGAGAATGTTTTGGAATTAGTGGTGATTGATGGACAACTTTGTAAATACATTAAAATCACTGAATTGTACACTTTAAAATCCTTATTACTCTTCCAGACTATTTTTCCTCTTTTCTCCCATTATGTCTTGGTATAGTCATCTATAGTCCCTCAAGTATCCATTTTCTCATTTCTTGAATATTTTAGTTTTTGCTTCACTGTAACTTTTTTCAAAATACTGCTGTTGTAATTTGTGTTTTTCTCACTCACTTCCCTTTTAAGTTCTCCTATGACCTTGTCTTTTACTTTACTTCAATAACTCACACCCATGGTTATAACCTGGATCTTGTCAGTACCAAGATTATTCTCTATAATGTCAATTTCAAGAATCCTATGCTAACACTAACCAACACCACTTGTCTTTCCAGCTCATGCCTTCTGGTACTCCAACTTCAATAATTCTGAGACCTAAAATCCACTGATTTTATTTTCACTGTCCTTCATCTACCTCCTATCTTTACGTCCCTCCTTAGTCAACTGATCCCACAGTCAATCATTGTAATCGCGCCCTTGCTTCTTTTTACTTCATTGTACTGCCTAACAAAACTTTAATTCTGCTTACATCCAATTATCTACCTACTCCTTTCCTGTAGCTGTGCAGTTGAGTGAGGCTGGCAAAACACACAAGGCCGCAACGACTACTAACCAGGAGGCCTTTAGTGCTGCTACTGTATCCCACCAGTCTCTTCCCTCTCCTAGATGCCTACGTTACACCTCATCTCAGACCACCAAACTTCTCTCCATTCTAACTCTCTGTTCACAAAGAAAATAAAAACAATCAGGAGAGCATTTCTTAATATAATTTCCAGCAACATTGTACCTCTGCTTCCATCTTTTCTACCTTCCACTCTGTTATGGATGAACAGTCCCTCTGCCTAAGACCAGCCTCTCCAACCCACTGGGGTCCCATCCCTTTTCATACACTCAAGGACACAACGCCAATAATGCACCCTCTCTTTCCTCTAACATCACCCCCCAAATTGGGTCATTCCTATCGTCATTTCAACAAACATGCTACAATACAGCCCATCTAAAACAAAAACCCTGGTGATTCCAAATCCTTTCCTCCTTCTCCCATGCCACAACCTCATTTTTCTCTGCTGCCCTTAAAGGAAAACCTATAAGACCTGATTGTTTCCAATCTCTTTCTTCCCATTCTCCTTCTCTCTCTTCGTATTTCTTTGCCCATTTTTTATTTTGAAAAATTCTGATCATACCAAAAGCTGAAAGAATAAACACTTTATGATATTTTTCACTTAAATCTAATTGTTTATATTAACATTTTTTCATATTTGCTCTATTTCCCTCTTTCTATAAATACCTACATACATATATACTCCCTAAGTAATTGCAGACATTGTAACACTTTCCCCCCAAATACTTTAACATGCATCTCCTAAGAACAAGGGCATCCTCTTCACAACCCACTACACTGCACCCGGGAAACTGTAACAATGATTTGGTGTCATACTAATATGTGGTCCATATTCAAATTTGTCTAATGGTCCCCAAAATATCCTTTACAGCACTATTTGTTTTTCTTAACATAGAACCTGATTAAAGTTCATGCATTACTGCCTGGCTTTTGTCTGCCATGACACTGACATTTTTGGAGAGTCTAAATCAGCTAGCTATCTTGTAGAAAGTTCCATGTTCTGGATTTGTCTGATAATTTTCTCAGGATTAGATCAGAATACATTTTTTGGCAAGATTATTATATGGGTGATTTGTGAACATCATATTCAGTGCATATAATATCACTTTGTCCCACTGTGATGTCACCTTTGGCTATTTGGTTAAAATGACACATGCCAGGTCTTGCCATTGTAAAGGCACCTTATAACCCCTGTAATTAAGTATTATGTGAGATGCTACTTTCAGATCATGCAACTATCTTGCTTCCCAATGGCCTTTCACCTAATGGATTTTAGCATCCACTTGCTTGAATCAATTATTATAATGGAGATTGCAAACTAGTCAGGCCAGCCATAGTTATTGATGACATTATTCTTGAAGAGCTTTCCGTCTCACCCCACCACTCTTTGCTTGTTTTGTTTCTCACAATAGATTCACAGAATCTTTTTCCTATCCAATACAGGAGTGGGCAAGAGTAGGTTTATAGTTGTGAGTACATGAAACAGTTCATTCTTGTATTATTTCGTATTATTCATTTGTATCGCAGCTGTAAACCTACTCCTGCCAACCCCTGTATACTGTAATTCATTATCATCACTATGCTTTTTAATGTTCCAATTGTCCTAATTTGATCAGTGGGAGTCCCTTCATACCAGCTCCCATGTCCTTTTGATATGATTCCATTGGTTTTGTGCTTGCTTTATGGCACAAGATCTGTTTCAGACTCATTTTTCATTTTCTTTGCCTCAGACTTAAAATCAGCCATTTTTCTAAAGAGGCTTGGTCTGGGGTTCCTTTTAGTAGGTATTGGTATTTAGAAATCATGATCTGGATGCTAATGGTGCTCACTGCTACTGAGTTATTCCTGCAAATCTTTTTTTTTTAAGGTTTTATTTATTTTTTAGAAAGAAGACAAGGTATGGAGAAAGAGAGGGAGAGAAACATTGACGTGAGGGCGAAACATCAATTTGTGCCTCCCACATATGCCTGATGGGGGACCACACCTGCAATCCAAGCATGTGGCCCTGACCAGGACTCAAACCATGACCTTTTGCTTTGTGGAGTGATGCCCGACCAACTGAGCCACACCAGGCAGGGCTTTCCTGCGAATCTTTTGTATCCATTCACAGAAATCTCCCTTATTCTTTTGCTGATTAAACATTACTCTATTGTATAGATATAACTTAGTATATTCTACTAGTTTTCCATAGATAAGCATTTAGAATATTTATAATATTTATAATTATTACAAATAATTCATAATAAATAACTTTGCACATATGTTGTTTCATATTTATGGAGATATACTTTTAGGTAAATTTCAGTAAGTCTCACATTCTCTCTTGAATCTATTAAAGTCAGGCTTTGCCCTTATTAACTTTTGTCAAGGTTACTGATGACCAACATGTTGATAAATCCAATGGTCCATTACCCTCATCATACTTGCCCCTCAGCAGTACTTGACAGAGCTAATTATTAGTTATTCCTGCTTTCTCACCGCCACCAGCACCACCCCATCACAACCCCCCCCCCCCACCTCACCACTAGCACCTACAAGAAAAAAAGAAAAAAAAATTATTCCTGCTTTCTTAAATTGCTTTTTTAACTTGGCTTCCAGGATACATAACTCTCTTTCTGCTCTGACATTCTCAGTCTTCTTTGCTAGTTCTACCTCACTTCTCTGACCTCTAAATGTTATAATGGTCTTGGGCTCAATCTTCAATCTTCCCTTCAATTTTCCCTCTTACTTCCTAGGAGACCTTATCTAACATCATGGCTTTACCTATGCTGGTAACTCCCCCAAATCAGCCTAAATCTCCCCGAATTCTAACTCACCTTTCCATCTCTTACTTTATTTGGTATAAAAGACAGCTCAAACTTGACAGGTCTAAAATCAAACCCTTAATTTCTCTCCAAGTCAGCTCCTTGCAGAGGTGTCCAACCTTTTGGCGTCTCTGGGCCACAGTGGAAGAAGAGTTGTCTTGGGCCACATGTTAAATACATTGCGACAAATAATCACACACACACAAAAATTGCATGTTTTAAGTAAATTTACGATCTTGTGTCAGGCCGCTTTCACAGCCATTCTGGGCTGCAGGAACTTGGTGTTCCTTAAACATGCTAAAGTGTACTACCAATTCTGGATTTTTTGCACTTTGCTGTTTCCTCTGCCTAGAGTACTCATTCCTAGCTATCCACATCTTTCTTACTTCCTTGGGGTCTTCATTTATATTTGGGAACATGTATAGAAGAGGGAAGAAGATAGAGGGATCTACCAGCTTCTTAAACAGCTTTCATCTGATGCTCCTTATTTTAACACCACCCTTTCACATCCAATATCCAGAGCTTTAAGAAATCTGAAACATAGATTGGGTTGGTTCTCGGTTTTCCTGACTGCTGTTTTAGAATTAGGTTATTTTAGGTCTGCTAGTTGCCACTCATCCATCTGCTTTCGAACTTCCAAAAATGTGCAGCTATAGTTATAGTCTCTTCTCCTATCTGCCCGATCCTTGTGAGCTTACAATGTAAAGCAAACAAACATTAAAAACCTCTTGACTATGCTTTCAGTTGAGGGACAAAATGTGATGCGTATGTCATTTTGGCATCTTAAAGTGGACATTTTAATCTATTTGATTAAAAAACAGAAACTCATGGAGGTGGAAGAGGATATAATGGGGATAAATGGTAATGAAAAAACATACAATTAAAAAAACTCATATACCATAAGGCACTTTCAAAAGGGCAAAACACTTTATAAAAATAAAAAGCACTTCAAACTTTAAAAAGAATTTTAAAAATCACAAATATAAAAATTAATATTTTGAGGTTTGTTATCTTATTTTTCAAATACACAGACTATTCTTTTTTAATGCATTCGGAATTTCATAAAAACAACAGAATACTATCAATGAATCAGTCTGTACTATTTGTGATAATTCCAATTTATTTGGTGATACAGGGAACTTCCCAAATTTTTGGAAGAGTAGAATCCCAATCATTAAAAAAAAAATTAACCAAATTCCATTTATTACAAACAACATTCTGGGAACCCCTTTAAAATCTTAAGTACCATATACATTATGGAGCTATAATTATAGAAAAATAAATTAAACAGTGGTCTTTCCCACTCACCTAAGGTTAAGGTCTAATTTACTCAAAGAGAAAGAGGCAATTTCAGAACATATCTTTCTATAAGATAGAGCAAATAGAAAGAGTATATCAACCAAAACAATAATAATAAACAACACAGTTATCATAAATATGCTCCTATGATTGCTGTTATAGCAATCTTCCACAAAGTTGGCAACTAAAAACAAAACTTACCTGTCTAGGAATATATCTGGGAGTGGTGGATAAGTCTGCATGTCAGGCACTCGCTCGTGGACTATAACCATAACGAAAGATGTAAATCCAAATACTATAAAAACATATATACAACTTAATATGGTCTTCCAGTACTCTGGGTCCAGTCTTCGAACAGAATGTTTGTTTTTACCATTCATGTACTGGTACTGATCAGAATTCAAATCAGCAATGGGCCCATCACAGTCATGCGAAGGCTCCCCGTTACAGAGCCACTCTGCGTTCTGAAGAGCACTGATGAAAGGGGCCATGGAACTCATGGGACTGTCACTGTTGTATCCCATCTCTTCTAAAACATCAATATGTATTTTCTGCAATTTTCGGACAGAAAGCATTAACCGTTTAATGTCCCCTAAGACTTTGATTTCCAGAGGAGGAGACCGGAGATCATATTCGGTCAACGTCAGCAATGTGATTCCATCGAGTCTGTGCTTATTGCACAGTATGTCCACATATTCAAAGAAGCCTTCATCCTTCAGCCACACAGCTACATGCTTGGTAGTCCAGCGGCGAATGCAGAGTTGATTGGGACCTGCCATCTCCTCCTCCACTGTCTGTCAAGGGAAGACAGGAAAACAAAACAAAAATTTCAGTGTGTCCTAACAACTCCTGTGAAGACCAAATAAACATAAACATACCAGAAACAATAATTTACCTATGCTGCCCTATTGGCTTCTAGAACAGAGTAAAAAACAAATATTATTCAGTGGCGAGTTTTCAATAGATTAACATTCTAATAATTGTATGCACATAATGCCAGTAGCAGAAAGGCGGCTAATGACCGAATGTTTTTACAGAGTATTCTTTTCCAAATGGCTCTTCCATGCCATAGCTAGCAGTCACAACTTAATTAGATAAAGCCTACAGTTGAGAACAATGGGGAAGAAAAATCCCATTTTAATATTTTTCAAAAAATGAGATATATGTATAGAAAGATTTGTTATATGTAAAAATAAAACTCCAGAAATCTTTATGTTCGTGGAATAAGTATCTGTCCCTCCTCCAAAAAGAAAAAACAATACCACAAAGGCAGACAGATAATTAATTTCAGAAAACTCCTTAGATTAAGCATATTTCTATGGACTATACAAATAACAATTTCTAACAGATATAAAGCTTTTAAACTAGATATAAAGATCTACAAATTTCTTATTAGCCCAGTTCTTTCTGTACTTTGAATATTTCATTATAAAACTAAATAAGGAATTTCCTTTTTAAACTATCATTGAGGTTTTAGTGATAAAAATTTTAAAACAAAACTGTCATTTCAATATATCCATAAATATGAGGACCCAATTTTATATTGCAAATTATAAAAGGCTAATAATGTACTATTCCAAAAAGTACAAATAATTTTTACTGCTTTGACCCCACACAGCGCTGTTTGTTCTTTTTCCATTTTAAAACTTTCAGTTACTTGGGCCAATACCAGGTTTATAAACTTTATCAGATACACAGGAGACAAAGGCCTACACGTAAAAAAACTATTTCCCTAAAGTACTTTCTCAACTACTAAAGCTTGTCGGTTTTCTGACATTTTCCAGATCTCTGAAAACCATACTCCCTTTTGAGGTAATTTTTATAAAACGTATTAGGCAAGTTTTAAACTATTTCAATAAAGACTTATACAACAAACACCCATGGGCCCACTACACTGCCTGAAAAAAGTCAAACAGATCCAATATAAATGTTCTGTTTCTCAATCTGGGTATTAGTTTATAGGTATGTTCATTTTGTGAAAATTCATCAAGCTAGATACTTATGCTCTATTCTACTCTTTTCTCTACATATAGTACATTTTATTTGAAAAGTTTGTTTTTAAAACCAAAACAAAACATCAATACAAGTGAATGTCCTTCCCTGATAGCATCTCCTTCCTCTCCTCACAGATGTAATAATTACTGATTTTGGTGTTTACCATTCCCTTATAACTTGCATTTTGGGCTATGAAAAAGCTTCTATGCTTCCTTAGGATGAGGAAAGTAAAAAGCTGCTACTGTTCTTCATTCTCTGCCTGTCCACACAAACTCTTGCCATTAAGACATAATCACTTGAAAAAGGCAGATACTTAACTACACGAGCACCACTTACACCATCAAAAATATTTGGCAAACAAGAAATACTCTCATTAAAATTTATTTCTTAATTACTAAAAAGCAACCCTAGTTCTTGGAAGCATTAAATCATATTTTGTTTCCAAACAGAGCTTTTATCAATAAACAATAACTTTTCAGTCTTAGACAATTAACAGCACATCCATCTTTAAGTTATCTGCATGTTTTAAAAGGCTGTCTAATTCTTATACGGGAGAACTACAAAAAAACTGTTACTCAACTCTTTTTTTAGCTATAGCGTATAATCACCACCCTAGAGGCCAAAGAATTATGATTTATTCACTTTAATACATGGAATTTATACACACTGATGCATATCATTAATTATATAAATATATGATTCCATTAACATATGATTTCACTATGCTTTAGTTCATCTCCATAGCCAGATGGTTTCATCCTACCCACTATATACGTATCTTTTCCCCACGGTATACTCTGAATAAATTACTTCATCCTTGAATATCCAACAAACACAAGCTACAAATTCTGCAGCAGTTATGATGTAGCAAATCTGAGTTTATCTCATACAAAACAAGGCCCAACTTCTGTCATTTTACTTCTATTTTGCTACCTTTCCCCTTTCTCCAACAGCTTACCACACATGGATTCCAAGTCACTCCCATCCTCGCGGCGCTATTCTCCAGCAGTTTGCATCAGAGACTGCTCAAAACTATCTTTTATTTCATTATTTTGTCTGTCTTATATCATCAGTTATTTACACTCTCAATCGGACTAACAAACAGGCTTTGATGGTAGTGTTTTAGCTGCTGCAAAATGAATTATCGTACAGGAAGTCTCCTGGAAGCCTGTGAGTCTGCTGCGGCCATGCCCTCAAAACAGGATGCATTCCACTGTTGTGCTTCATCAGGTTAGGGCATGTCCTTTAATTGTAGGCTGATACATATAGTTAGGGGCCCATATTTAGCTAAACACTGAGAAAACCTGCATTGAAGAGGTATATTAAAACTTGACAGAAGGCTTTAGGGGCAATTTAATATTTATGTTGTGCCATAAAAACTACAGGGAACAGGAGACTTTGAAACAAAGAATATGAAAGCAAATCCACAAAATGAAGAAATTAACTTAGTAAATGTTTAAGAACACTTTCAGCTTTAACCAATAATCAATATGAATCAATTATCAGTTAAGGAGATTTCTGCTTCTGACCAAAATGTACCAAGAGGGACCAGATTTACCCCATCTGAAACAACCAAAAAGAGACAAAATGTATGGGGAGCGGGGGACACAATTTCAAGACCCTGGGCATCAGACAACAAAGGAGATCCCTGAGAGACAGGTGCAGGTGGGCCCTACTACCTTGAGAGTTTTTAGGTTGTGAGTGGTACCTGCCAGAAATGGGATGAGGCCTGGCCACTAGCTAAATTGAGAAGATAGAGCTGAGAGTCTGAAGAGATCAAGGTGGCTAGTGTTCATGAGACAGAATACTAGAGAGGAGAAAGATGCACAGACAGAGAGAGCACTTGTTATGGACTGAATGTCTGTGTCCCTCCCCACAAAAATTCATGTTGAAATCCTCACCCGCCGTGGGGTGGTATTAGGAGGTGACTAAGTCATGAGGGCAAAACCCTTATGAATGGAACCAATGCCCCTTTAAGGGATACCCCAGAGAGTTCTCTCACCCCTTCAGCCCTGTGAAGATAGAAGAGGACCATTTATAAGCCAGGAAGTGGGACTTCGCTAGACACAAAATCTGTTGGCATTTTGATCTTGGACTTAGCCTCCAGAACTATGAGAAATAAGTGTGTGTTTTTTAAGCAACCCATGGTATTTTTTTTTTTATAGCAGCCCGAACAGACTAAGATGGAACTCCAGAGATGTGTAGAATGTCTCCCTTGAATATGCAGCTGAATGCTGACCAGTGCATATTATGTGAGAAAATCAAACAAGAATGAAAAAAGAACCATCCAGAAAGATTATAGAGAACAATGCCCAGTACTCACACATGGCTAATAAAAGTGCCTACAGCAAACAGACTGAAAAAAAATGTTCATGATTTATAGTGCATTGGGCAGAGTATACAGGAAGATCTTGCCATAGCGCTAAGGCAAAATTAACCCCAAATCAGTAATTTTCAAGAAGGGTGGGAGGGACTTGCCGAAAAACACACTGCAAGTTCTGGAGACATTCTGGTTGTCACGACTTGGGGGTGTCATCTAAAGAGTAGATGCTAGGATGCTGTTAAACAGTCTACCATGCCAGGATGGCCCCTCACAAAAAAGAATGATCCGACCCCAAATGTTACAGCGCTGGTATTAGAAATCCTGACCTAGACTAACCATGTCTCTAGTACAGCTGAAAAATATTTTAAAGCAAGACCCCAAAAGATCAAATTGTTTTAAGAAACTTAACTATATTCCACAACAAAGCTCAAGAACATTAGTAAGAATAAAAAGTACTCAGCAACCAACAGGTAAAATTCATAATGTCTGGCATCCAATCAAAGATCATCAGGAATGGCCCTGGCCAGTGTGGCTCAGTTGGAGCATTGTCCCATAACCAAAAGGTTGTGGGTTCAATTCCCGGTCAGGGCACATTCCTGGGTTGTGGGTTTGATCCCTGATCCACACAAGTGTATGAGGCAACCAAAAGATGCTTCTTTCTTGCATTAATGTTTCTCTCTCCCTTTCTCTCTCTCTAAAAGCAATGAACAAATGCCCTCAGGTAAGGATTAACAAAAAAAAAAAGATGATCAGGCATGAAGTAGAAAAATTTATCTGTGATGAGTAGAAAATCAATCAAAATTAAACCAGATAACAGTACAGACAAGGAAATTCTGCAGATCGAATGGCAATATATGTAACGAAACACACACTCAATAGGATTAATACTTGATTAGACATTGCAGAAGAGTAATAAAATTGAAGACATAATAATAGAAATAGGACAAATGAAACACAAGAAGAGATATTTAAAAAATGAAGAGAATATTATTCTGCCTTTAAAAGGAACCTTGAAGACAGTGTGCTAACTGAAATAAGCCAGATACAAAGGACAAATATTGTATGATTCACATAGATGAGGTACTTAGAGTAGTTAAATTCATAGTTATAGGAAGTAGAATGGTGGTTTCCAGGGAATGGAGGTAGGAAGCAATGGGGAGTTATTCTTTAATGGGTACAGTGTTTCCATTTGGGATGATGAAAAAGTTCTAAAACAGGACGGCTGTGATAACTGCACAATATGAATGTACTTAACGCCACTGAACTTAAAAATGGTTAAAATAGTTTGTTTTGTTATTTTACCATAATAAAAAAATTAAAAGAACATCAGGGATAGGTGGGACAACTTCAAAGAGTCTAGAAGAGGTATAATTGTAGTCCCCAAAGAATAAGAGGGAGAGGACAGAAAAACATTTGAAATAACAATAACATTTTTATTTATTTATTTTTTATTACTTTATTGTTGTTCAATTACAGTTATTTGCATCCTCTCCCCTCCCCTCCCCCCCCCACCTCCCCCCCCAGTCTCCCCCTTCCCCCTTAGTTCCTTCCATGTGTCCTCTACAATGATTCCTGAAAACGCTTCTCCCCATTGTCCCCTCCCCCCTCCCCCTTGGCTATTGATAGACTGTTCTTAATTTCAATGTCTCTGTTTATGTTTTGCTTGCTTTCTGTTTTTGTTGATTATGATCCAGTTAAAGGTGAGATCATATGGTATTTGTCCCTCACCACCTGGCTTACTTCACTTAGCATAATGCTCTCCAGT